>CAIGRF010367530.1:0-22958 GCA_903798235.1 Fraxinus ornus | reverse complement strand
TTCTTTCAAAACTCATTTTCAACCGCACATTTTTCAATAAAATAATATTTTCTATCATATCCAAGACTTTTCTTTATTTTTTAACCACATATTTTCCTTCACATCACTATTTAAAATGCATTCTTCACTCAATAATGTGCATCAAACACCCTTTAAATAAGTACAATTAAACTAATCAATTAATTCTACATTTCATTGAGTCTGTCACATAGTATCAACTAGAGGGCCTAGAATGATAATATATTACTAGTGACGCTAGATAGCATTATTCCTCAACTTGAAAAGAGATGCAAGAAAAATTTAAGACCCATACCGCCAATGAATGGGCGAGACAGAGTTATAGAAGTTTGTAGGGATATATACACATGAGACCTATGTTGTCAATGTAGGAAAAGGGGTATGCAGCTTGTATGGGAAGTTGTCACCAGATCTATTTCATATATACTACAATGCATGTGTTCTTCTGCAGGTGGTGTCTCTTCATGGGCTTGAATTTTCAAATATACAAAATTTAAATTCCCAAGCATACATTTTTATATTGACAAATCTAATAATTTCTTCACTTAAGAGTTGACAAACGAAGCATTGATGTAAGAATAGAATTTCGTATCGAATAAAGATGAAAATATTAAGTTTCAATTTGGCCCCATTTTTTAAAACTCGGGTTTGATTCAATTAAAAAGTTATATTAAAATTTAAGTCAAAATCAATAATATTAATCTTGAATAATGTTATCTAATACTAGTGATGCTAGAGTATCAGTCTTGGACATGCGATAAGTCATAAATGAATCATAAATTCTTTTATTTAATTGAACCTGTAATTTAATGATACAAGTAATGTCACCAGATCATTGTTAAATATCAGTTGATAAATATCATCACTCATTAATCTTAGCCACATATTTAATGTGATCCGTAATTTTTTAACTACATATCCATCAATTTTTCAAAATTTACTATTTTTTTTCTTTAAATCTAAATCTAGAAACCTTAAATGGCAATCTTCATCTGTCCAAATGACTATATGAAGTTGTAATATTTTGGAAATTCTTATGTCCGCGTAGTTAAAAAAAATGTCATCGACTATATCAGTTGCTTTCTTGATCTTCAATATTAAAAGAACAAATTATATGCGTTACTCATTACTTAAATTTACATTTTCTTAAAATAAATGATCCAGTTTACTTTTTAAGATAATTCTAAAATAATTTTTTTAAAACTTCTCAACATCGATCCCACTTTCTTTTCTATAAATTAATTTGTTTCCCCTTTTCTTTTCTTTTTGAGGTAGAACATATGGTCGAGTAGTTTGAGGAACAATTGGATCGATAAAGAGAAAAACGGTAAATTGCAGATTTGACGTCCAATCTCCGATTCGGGCCCATAATACCTTTCTGGAAAAAGAACGATGAGATGGACTCAACACGCTAATTTGCTATGAAGTATGATGGATTTTAACTATTCGATTTCGTTTTGGATTCGAAAACTATTTTTAAAGTTTTAGTGCTATTTCTATCATTTGGATTATTTCGATTTCTTTACAATTCTAGTTCGTTTATGGAAAATTTTCGTTTAAACCCATATAAATAAAGGGTTAATTCATTAATTTTTTTATCTTGAAATTAATAAAATTCAGTGAGTTCAATTTCCTTCTCTGATGGTTCCAGATTTATATTGTTAAGATTTTCGCTTGAATTCCTTATTTCGTACTTCGTCACTTTTCTTTCTTTTAAGTGGAAATAACGAGTTTGACAAATACACCTACCATTTTAAGTTTTCTTAATTTCTCATTAGTTTCCCAATATACCCTCAAGTTAACTTATCCGTCAATTGTGGTGGCTAAGCACAGACTACGTACCACCATTTGGCTGCGGGTCTTACTCGAAAATAGCGTGTTTTACTCTAATACGATCTCTTCTTTTATTACTCACGACTTTAATAAAGTCTTAAAAAAAGAAGCAAGCAAGCAATTGACTAACGCACTGCACAAAATGACAACGGGAAATCGGCTTGAGTGTTCCCTTCATTTTTGCATATGGAACATGACCCCTGAGATTAGGTCAATTTGCTTTATTGAATTAGGTTGTGAAATTGAATGAAATTTAAATTCAGTTTCCACTAAATTAAAAAAAAAAAAAAAAAAAAAAAAGGGTTGGCGGGCTGTCTATTATTCGTGCATGTAGTTATTAATTCACTGCTTTTGTAAAACTAAAAATAAAAATTAATAAGAACAATAGAACTTAATAATTATTACAAAAGCGAGAAATATTTTATAAAATAAATTTTTTTGAACTCCACACAGACCTTCCGTTTAAAAAAAATAAAATTTGTATAGATCCATTGGGACATTCAATAGATATCGTTTATAGGATGTACTCAATGCGTCCAAACATATTATATTGATGTATTAGTAAGGATACATTGTATAGATGTAAAGTCAACCAAATTTCTTCCGTCCTAAGGATTGAGGATTGTATTGGTTGTAAGAGATATGAATCTGCATGTCCAATGGATTTCATTAAGTGCTCAAGTTTAGCCCATGTTTTACAACCGTTAAAATGAATTTTTTGAGAATAATGAGTTTTAAAATAGTAGTTTTTTGGAGAATGCGTGGTTATTTGGATTTACATGCAGAATATTTTATTGTGAAAATATATGATTGAAAATATGTTTGAGAAAAAAAGTTATGTTTTAATTATTGTAAAACAGAGGTTATTTATGATAAGAAATAACTTGTGATATGAGATGTATAAAGGAAACAACAATGTTGGATATATATTAAAAGTTTGACATTGTAGTTGACACTCCATTGTTTTCAAAAAAAAAAAAAAAAAAATGTTGACGGGAAAATGTTTTATTTAAAACTGTCCAACGTGAAATACCACGTAATACATTGTAAATGATGATATAAAACTTGGTGTACATGTAACATGATTCTAAAGGAATATAAGTCATTCCAAATACTAAAAATTGTAGCTAAAGAAGCACGAAAAGCAAGTATGTGGGTCAATTTACTTTCATTTCTATCGACAAATTGACAAGAGTCATAATTTTCAACATTTAGAAGAGTGATTATATGCATAACAAATAAATATTTACCATTTAACTCCAAAAATAAAATATGTTCACGTAATCGAATTTATTAAACAAAAATATGTAGCACCAAAATAAGAGTAATTATATTCAACCTCATCGGTACTTAATACCGATCTATATGACAATAAAGTTACATTTACAGTACCAGTGAGGTTGAATAACATTTTTCAAAATAAAAAGGCAAAAAGATTTTTAAAAAGGGGCCTTGAATTTTTACCTCGGAATCTACAAGGAAAAATTAAAAATGCCATGTCATCAGACATTCGCAATGTCAACAATCTAAGTATGACTTTCAAGCACCCCATAATTAACTCCTCTGATTAATGTCCTCTGCGGACTAAGAGTGTGACCTCCGACCGGACGAAAACCGCATCATATCTCCCAAACCGGGCGGCTCAGCTACTGGTTCAACCGAAATTGGAATATCACGTACTCTAATACTTACACACTTCCTTATCGGCTCGACCACCGTTGGCTCCTCCTCTACTCTTCCCCTTGTGCATCTGACCTGTCTTTTTTGACCCTTCTTGGACCTGAACATACTAATTACCTTTGAATAAAACCCGGTTTTTAACTTTTCACCACCGATTCTTGGTTTGTCAACCGGTTTCTCATTCTTTTTCAAGGAATTTGATCTACGCCGGCAACGCTTTGATCTGACTCTCCCCATGCAAGAAACCTTCGGCGAAGACGGCTCAGCCATGGAAACTGTTGCCTTTCCAACTGACTCGGGCCGTTTTGGAAACAGCCTCATATTAGCCGGTTTACAATTTTTTCTCCTGGAATCAACATAGGTAGTTTTCTGGGTTTTTGGCAGTCCAATTATTGAGGCCTTGGACTTCAAGTTACTGGAAAACCGCAGAGAGTTGGAGTTCGAACCGGGGTTTATGTTCGAGTTCAAGTTGGCTGAGTTTGAATTGCCTTTGGTGGATTCTTTGCGCTCATAAAAAGCGTGGCGATCAAACCAGTCATATTCTGCATCTTTCGATAGCCAAAAAGATTCCGGCGGGAAATCCGGCGGCACTTCATTAGGGTTCTCGTCGTTTTCTGGTGGATAGCTGTCAGCGCAGCCGTCTACCAGAGTTTCACAGACTATTTTGCGGTCATTGCCTCCACCAGTGCAGGCTGTAACGAGGACTTCAACATCAACTTGAGCTTGAGGCATTAGAGACTTATCAGAGAGAAAAGCAAGGAACTTTTAGTGAGAGAATCTTAAGAGCTCTAGAGAGAGAGAGAGAGAGACAACTGCAAGGTGATGGTGGGAATGGAGGACTTTTAAAGGGTTGCAAGTCTGAAATATCTGTTAAAAACTATTTAAATAAAACCGAATTAATTTTACAAATGGTCATCGTTTAAGAATTTTTTTAAATTAATCATTAAAGTATTTTGTAATTCATTTAGTCACTAAAGTTAATAATATTACATATTGGTCACTCCTTCAGTGGCATTCACCCGGATCCGACATCAACCCATTAAACCTCCACTCATTGACTGATCATCGATGTGTCCATGTCGTGAAATTACAAAATCTTCAAAATAAAAGTTAATCTTCGAAAAAAAAACCCTCACGTTTTGTCCAAATATTCAAAATCGTTCATTTTAACTCTAACCCTATTCTTTCATCATTTACAAACTGTTAAAAAAATCTCGATGGAGCAGATGGAATTGATAGTTTTAACGATCGTAAGTCCACAAAATTTTAACAGCTATTATATTAGATACGACGTTAATAAAGTTAATAGAGCGATCAATTATGTAATTAAATTCAGTGACTAAATGTGTCATAAAAATACTTTGATGAAAAATTTGAAAATTTCTTTGAACTTCAATGATATTAGTGAAATAACTATATTTGTATCTTTTGGAGGGAGATTCAACGGTTTGACTGCTTATTTCATGTGGGGTTTGTTATTTTTGGCATTTGTACACAATTTTCTTCGTTGAATAAATAAAAGCAGCTTACATATTTTTTGTCAAAAATATGCAAAAGCTACTTTTAGAAAAAAAAGTAAAAATATTATTTACATTTTGAAACTGCCAATGTAGTGTCAAAGTTATTTTTCGCCGTGGTTTCTCTCTCTTCTAAGAAGGGTTTATCTAAATAAATCATTTAATCATTTTCTTAAATTTGTAGGTTATCTTTCAAGTGTGCGACTAAAAACTTCGACGGTACGGAGTCAAATTCTGAAAAATTCATTTCTAATCAATAACGGCTATTAAGAAATTTGATACTCTAGTTCCAATTATTCCCCTGATTAGATCAATGGCAAAAGCAAATTTCGTAACGTACTAGGATATACCGTTGGTTAATAGAGGGTTATGGCTGATTTATCAGATTCTGATATTATTAATTGACTTGGGCGTATATGTAGAAATCTTTATCATCATCATAGCATAGCTTTCAAATTTGCTTTTGCTTTTCAAAACTCCGGTCAAATGAGCCATTTATCTTTCATGTATAGTTTAACTTAAATATTTAATTTAATATTAATTAGATGTCAAAATATGTTCTGGTGACGTGCTGTCAATCTAACACGTTACAACTTAACGGTATAAATTTGTTAGAATCAAATACAAGTGATCTTCATTCTTTTATGGCTAAATAAATCAATATTTGTTCAAATTTAATCTTTTAAAATGAAAAAAAAAAGAGCATAAAAAGTATGTATTATATTACTCCATCCGTCCCAAATATATAGATTGTGTTTCATTTTTCTCTTGTCTCAAATATATAGACATATTTCCTAATGTAGCATATTTTGTTGTATTATTTTACTAATATACCCTTATTAAATTTAGACCAATTAATATTCCAAATTCTTGAAATCATCCAAATACACACATTTTCCCACTTCTTGGAAATAAGGAATGACACTACTGCGTGATTATTGAACAACATGGAACAACTACTATTTCTTCTTCTTCTTTTTCTAAACGTGATTTTTGAACTTCTTCAGTCTACTCATTTCTCTGTCTTCTCTCATAAATAAAAATCAATTTCGTCGTCCACACCATACACACTGCTATTCAGTATGAACTCTACAAATCATCCGCATTCCAATGAGGTGAGGCCACTGCTTGATTTGGACTCTACAATTGTACGAAGTAATCTGACTAGAAGAAAGCCGTGAGGCCATTGCTTGATTTGAATGCTCCGCCGACTGAAGATGGTTACATTTTCGCTTCTCAGGAGTATCAACGTGTTGTTTCTTGAATGATCAAAATCTATCTACAAAAAATATACAAGGACCAAAATGATGCTCTTGCTGATAAAGACGATGTTGATATCAAGAAATGGCACAACCAAATTCTATAAAGCTTATGAACAGATGTTTACTAGGCATATTATTTTTTAACATTACATTTCCTTATGGTGTTGAGTAAGTTCAATTGAAGGCTACATTTTTTACACATGAATGGTGTGGACAACATGGTCTAAAGTAAGAAAAATAATGCTCCCCTTCATTGCAGTTTAATCGATGGAAAACAAATAACACAACCAAATGATATCGTTCAAAAATAAAAGTCAAGCCTTGAAATGAGTTCTGAACATGTTTCGGTATGTTAGAAATTCTAGGATATAGGAAAAACACTAAAATGATGCAACTAAAGCAAAAGAAAAAAATTCACGTAACATAAAAGTGTTGTTTTTTAGTACTTAACGACCTTGGATGGCTAAAATCCATTATAGACAACAGCATGGTTGGTTTGATCCGTCTCGTCGTTTCCTTTTCGGAAAGGTATTATGGGCCCAAATCAGAGCTCGTATGCAAATTCTGCAAATTTACACGATTGAAGTTACTCGGTTGAATTAAGAGTTGCATTTGCCATTAGTACAACTTAGGCTCAAACTGAATGCAATTTGATAGTTGCCCATTTCTCATCAATTTTTGTTTGTTCATATGCGGAATCCTGTAATTGTTACCCCCTGAATTTTTCATCACCTCAATCATGCATTATTGCAATGTCAGAAACATATTGTTCAACTCTTCAGAAGGAAATGTCTAAAAAGCATTCTCCATTGCTAAAATGAAGTCCTTAATTGTAGTTGGAGCCTCTTGATGTTGAATTGAATCAATGGCTCCAAAAAAACCAAGGTCTAAGACATTCATATTGGGACTGTTCGGAGGTTGACAACATAAACGAATATCGAGTCCATCGTTTCTCGCTGCTTCTACGAAGTTGACGTCGTTAACATCCAAATGTGGCTTTACATTGTCTTGTTGAATGAAGATGATCCTAGAACTTGAACATGGCCATTTCTGTTTGATTGCAGATAGTACATTTTCAATCACACATGAACAAATCACATCTTTAGTTACCGACACAATAGGCTTCGACTCCAAAGTCCCGGCTACACGATTCTTACTATTCCGCTTGGCAGGTTCCTTAGACACGAACGACCATATTCCGATTCTTCCATTGAATTCTTCATTTGTAGTAGCATCAACTCGTGGACGAGCAACGACAGCCAAAAAATTATCTTTGTAATAAACCTTTTACTTTTACATCTGTGAAAGGGCTCTGTTTCATTCGGATGGAGATAATACTTTTGTGATGTCTTGGACATATAAAACCACTTTTCATCAATATGAATTTGATTATGCATGTTAACAAAAGTAGGTGTAGATGTGAGTGTACTTTCATCTACCATTGATAAGCAAAACTCCAACCGTATTTTCTTGTTCTCGTCCGATAAATATGGTTTCACTGGATTTGAATGTTGACGAATATGTCCTTCTTTGACTCTCCTATGTACGGTTGATTTCGACATATCCCAAGTGTTCGATAAAGATCTTATATTTGTTCAACGATGGAAAGGGATATCCTTCATTTGTTCGTAATGTATTTCGACTCTATTTCGACATCTCCTATTCAATAGCCTAAAAGAGAAATCTGGTACATCACTATTTGTAGCACTAAAATATTTTACGTCATGCCAAATTCTAGAAATTGATCTAGTAGATATAGAAAACAAGTTGGCAACTTTCGAAATGATACCTTTTGCTAAATTTCCGTCTTATCGTTCATGGATTGTCATCTCAAAAATTGCTCTTCTTGTATCACTGTATAAATTTTTTTCTTGTTTGGATGATGCATATTTTTCCACTATAACATCTTCTAGAAATTGATTCATAACAAGCTGAAAATTCTGTGGAACATGGGAATAGTTATCGTTTGGTGTAGGCACGTTTTCAGGCAATAAATTCAAATCAAGGGAAAAAATTGTTTGATGCACTATTCATGTTTTTTTATTTGTGCTTAAAAAGTTTGAAATTAGCGTTTTTAGTTTGAAATTGGCGTAATGGAAATTTGTTCAAAAAATTTGTAGGTGCTGGTTTTCGATTTAATTGTTTAAAAAAATTCTAAGTTATTGTTCCCAATGATTCTCATCAAATTACACCATTCAAATTCTTTATAAATTCCAACAATAATTTAGTTTTACATACTAAAAATTAAATAGGGGTAAACTAGAAAAGTTCTTGGCAAAAATTAATTTTTCAATGACATAAAAAAAAAATTTCTTAATTCGTGTGAAAAACGAAACAAGTTTATATAGTTGGAACGAATGGAGTATAAAAGTTACCTTGTAAAGCTTAAATCAAAGCATAAAAGAAGACTTTTGCTCCACGTGGGTAAGACTTAATTTAAGGTGTGAATTAAATGTGACTAGGATGAGAATAATTAAATGTGGCATTCTTACTTATTTTCTTGTACGACTTTATTTATAGTAAACTAATTTATTTTTTGAATCATATCTGTCTTCAATTTTAATAGCTTGACACTCTCCGAAAGTAAATGAAATTTGTTCGAGAGTGATCTTTTTAGGAGTAGCGCTGTGGTTCACAAGATGTGTGGATAATAATAATAATAAGTAGTAGTTAGATTAACACGTGCTAATTCCATATAATGAGAAAGAAAAAGTTCATTAAAAAATATTTGGACACACTAATGAAACTTAGAATCATGATGTTAACATATTATTGAATACTATTATACACTCGTGAAATTAAGTCTGTGTTTGGCTCATATTTTTTAAAATTTATTTTTTTTCAAATTCATTTTTAACCATACAATTTATGGAATTTATGAATTTTTTATAAACTTTTCTACGACACATTTTATCAAAATTTACTAAAAATTTAATTTTTAGCTAAATCAAATCGGAGCTAAATGGTGTGAAGGGTAATGTTGGAACGTTTCATAAATGGGTTAACATTTTTTTTTTTTTAGATAACCAGGTATCCCAGCTTANAGTATCATCATTGCAGTAGAGTAGCACCGAATCAGTCGTGAAGTGTTCCTAGAATATCATCGTCCCGGTACAAATGATACCTGTAATATCATCAAGGTTCCTGCACTGCTTATACTCCTGGCCCCAAGAGAGCTCTCCTCACTCCTTCCAGTATATCTTGCCTTCGAGATAAACCTCCATTCCAAGATTGCTGCCTTCAGGATTCGAACTCTCCACTCTGGGGTTGCAAGCCCACAAATGCAATTGTTCCACCAACTCGAATGTTAACATCATGATTCTAAGTTTCATTAGTGTGTGGATATGATTTGTGCATGTGGCATAGAACTGAGCATTTGATGAAGGGCTAGGGCATCTCTCATTTAAAACGAGTTCTTTGTCCTTCTCTCTTCGATTGTTCTCTTCTTCTCCTTTTGGTTTACTTCTCTTTGAGTTTTCTCGGTTAAAACTAGATGGATTCTTAGTGAATCGGTGTGAAATCAAATGAGATTAGGTTGCAGTTTTCTATAGTGAAAAGTAACTGGTAGATTGAAGTGAGATGAAAATGTATTGTGATTATCTTGGTGATTTCGTTTTGGAATCCTTGCGCTATACGACCCTTTGTTTGATTTCTTAGCGTAATTTAGAGATATAATCCACATCAAGTGTATGTTGGATGGGTGAGTAACGTTTAGAGTACATGAACATTTGAACGATCTGGATGAAAAATCGTCGTGTTCTTTAAATTCTTCCAAATTTTGGATGTGATTGTGGATTTAAACCGTTCAGAGATCTCAAACATTTTACATTGGAGATTTTTTGTCCAAAATGAAATTTTAGTATTTTAGCTTTCACATGCACCTGCAGGTGCAAGATGGTAGATCATTTCATAAACTAATCTTGGATCCGACAGTTCTTTTGAGTTTTAAGCGAATTGAACATTTCATTCGTATTTTTTAGACACTTTATAGTTTGAATTCCACTAAACTATATGTTGAAGTAACAATTTTTTAGACTTTTGTACTTTAATAAATATTGTGTCAAACTGACTATTTTACCAATTACGAGACACAAGATTTATCAACTAAAAATCTTCTCACAAACATGACACGGAAAAATAGGAGAATATCAAGGTAAACCAAAAGTGACAAGTGTTTTGAGTCATATTATTTTGGAAGAATGTATTTTAAAATAGTAGATTGATGGAGAATTTGTGATTGAAAAAGAAAGAAAAATTATTGATGTGACGGAAAATATTATTTTATTGAAGAATGTGTGGTTGAAAATGAGTAAAAGAATAAAAATGAAAATTTTATGTGTACCAAACAGGGGTTTAAAAAAAGACAATACACTCTTGCTTTAAATTCATTTTTAACCACATTTTTCAATAAAATTTTACACATAAATTCAAAAATAAAAATTATACTTTTTAACCACACATTCTCCATGAAATCACCGTTACAAAATATATTTTACCATAAACGGGACTCTGACAAACCCGAGTTATTCAACAATTTGATAATACTATTTTTATTAAAACAAATCATTTAAGAAGATTTTAATCGAGATACTTGAAATGAGTATTAATTCTTGATCTTAGGTAATAAATTAAAAATTATGATGAAAAAAATTATTTGAATATACAGAATTACAACTATTCGATCCATAGGTTTGAGGCCACGTTTGACTTTAAAATAAAAATAAAAAGAAAAGAAAGAAAATGACTTGATGTTGAATTCATGTATAAATTTTTGTGTTCATGGTTTTTGCTTAGCCGCCTTCTAGAACAACGCCTAACTTTGGCGTACGGTTACTTGAAGTCTTCTAGAAATACTATCTTATACCTACCAAATTCCACCTCTTACACTCACTTCCTGGTCAACCACGAAAAAGTAAAAGAAATTAATAAAAAAGATGTACCTAATTTTATTCAACCCTCTTATAGTAGTTAATTAATAGACTATTATTTTCTTTAAATAATTGAAGTTTAGTAGACTTAGCCCGACAATATTAAGCTCGAAAAAAAAATCAGATTTTTATTCTCTCCGATTGGAATTAAAATTAGATTTTTACTAAATTTTGATAAAAATTTATGAAAAATATGGTCCAAAAGTTGTGGATACTATAAAATGTGGGGTTTTATTTAGAGGGTGTTTGGTGTGGATTAAAATCGAATTTTTAGTGAATTGTGATAGAAGTTTTTGAAATGTGTGGTTGAAAAGATGTGAGATTCATGAAAGATGTGGTTGATATTGATTACTTGACTTTGATTTAGATTAAAATCAGATTTTAATCCGGTCCAAACAGACTCTTAGTTGTTAATTTTTGACTTAGAATAAAATTTAGATTTTAATTTCTAACAAATAGGGATTAGATTTTGATGGAATGTATGGTTGAGAATGTGTCAGTTCATAAAATATATAATTAAATTAATTGTTTAATTTAACTTAAATTTTAATAAAAAAAAATTTAGTCGAACCAGACTAAAGTTATTTTAACAACTTCATTACACTAATTCAAAAAGATAAAATCTTAAAAAAGGACATAAAGTTATTAAAAATAGTCTTTTTTTTTTTTAAATGATAAAAATGAACAATGTTCTCCATTCTAAATACTTTTTTATAAGTCAAAAACAAAATTAATCTTATTAAAACTAACCACTTGTCAAAGTGGCGAGTCAACTCAATGTATCTCCTTATCTTTTACGTAATTGTGTTAGTTGAAATTGACAAATATGTTAGTTGAGATCGACAATAAACATATCTGTAATAATTATTTAGTGCCTACTCGACATAGGTTTTTAACTAATAAAGTTGATAAAAAAAAATAGACAGATTTCATGAAATAGATGCTTAAAAGTGCGTAAAATTGTAGGTAAAATAGAATATATATATTTAAAAATGAAATTTGATCAGCTTTTTTAAATAAAAAATAGTTTTACCAAACAATCACTTATTTCGTTTTGGTTTAATACTTAACATTGAACTTGTTGAGTAGTTCTGAAAAAAATAAATGTGAAAATTAGGTAAGTTAGTGGTACAAGTCAATATTGCCTCAAGTGCCAAAAGCTTTCTATAAATCTTTAGTGCGTTTATAGATATAGTAATATTATCAATACTTTCATGGTTAAAAATAAATTAATTCTTTTTTTTTTTTCTCTTGCTTGATAAATATTAGTTTATCTTTCCGACCAAATATGTATTAAATAAGGTGACCGAGGATAAACTCTCATCATCATAGTCTGTTCCTGACCTATAAGGTGACCAAGGATGAACTCTCTGCCAGACTTTCTTATTTTGAGGAGCCCTTTAAAAGAGCCAAAAGTATATGAGAACTCAAAATAAGTTAAAAGCACTTATAAGTGAGAAACCTTATGAAAGACCTTAAATGCATAATGCGAGCCAATATATTTTAACAAAAACGTAGGGATTAAGCGGTGAATAAAACATGAACAAAAAGTGAATCAGTTAGAAGTAAGTCAATCAATGGCTGCCACATTTGAATAGTTTTCTCTCAAACAGTCATTTATCCTTTTACTCTTTATTGAGCAGCAAAATACTGAGTTTAAGAGAGGAAACCCTTATTAAGTGAAATGATTTGTGATCCTTATTTAGAGTTCAATACCTACCCTTGTATCCAGAGGTTGGTATTCCATTCTCCCCATCATAGTTTGTTTTCGACCTATGAGGTGACCGAGGATGAACTCTTCGACTGACTTTCTTATTTCGAGGACTGCATCCTTCCACCTCTTATGATCAGTACTTGACCACCTGCTCAATCGAGATGTTTTTAGCCAGTAGTGATCTTACGGTCCTGACATACTTCTACTTGACCTTATCTTCATTCAAAGAAGATAAATCCTTCTCCAGTTGGGAAACTAGCCTAGCCTCTGAGTCCTCAAAAGACATGACTTCCTAGATCATTTCAAGTCTGGATTCCTAGCTCAGTCTCTTGCCCCCAAACTATCCTAAGATGAGGTATGAATTTTGGAAGCATACACAATATAAGTAATGCTATTTGTACACCATGATTTACAGATTGATTTGACATGAAGGGAAGGGGGGGAGTGTGAAAAAAAGTCAATTATCATCATTCTGTAAAGTAATCTATAAACCATGATGTATAAATATCATTTATTCAAAAAATATTAATGTTAAGACTGAATATACATGCCTATATTTATAAACTGTTTATAATCAATCAAATCAATTTTTATCCACACTTTTTGTGAAATCACAAGTATTACTCACTTATGAACCACTAATTTTTATTTATTTATAAATTAAAAAGATTATAAACTACTTCCAAATATGGACAAAGTGCACCACTCATTCCTTACAAGATTAGACAAGTTGATATGAGTATGAGCAACTCGAATGAAATTCTTGACAGCTCTATTGCATTTGATGCTGAAGCTTCAAAGATGGTCGGTGTCGATATTCCAAATGGGTAGTAACCTTAAACTGGGTTGGAAATCTCATCCCAAGTTCCATCTTGTGTAAAAATTAGTATGATTGAAGAAAAGTGCACAATGATATAAAACCTAAAAAAAGTATGAATTGTGCATCTAATCTTTCTTTATCGAGTCAAGTTGCCATTTATGGACATTTTTCATAGAATCATGCTGCTTGTACAGAATTTATTCACAGAATTCCTTTACAAATCAAACTCGACATCATTTCATTGAAAGTTTAAAAAGAAAAACAAATCCAATTAACGTAACACCTGTAAAACATTTGTGAAGAAAAAGCCTGTACATGTGGCTTTTTCAGTCTTCATACCGATGTATCACAAATTTTATTGGTACGAAAATTAAAGGTCTCCAATTTGTTTCCTATATTTTTAACATGAATATAAGAAACAAAATATATTTTCACTTTATCCAATCATCTGCATAATCACCCAATCGATAATCTATCTCAACGTGAAGATTGCGGTCAAGTTCATAAAGGGTAATAGGGTTAATGAATACCTTCCTTTCAAGAATTATAGGTTGCAAATATAAGTTTCCAAAGTTAGTATCACCCCTTGACTTAGAGCAATACTTCAATTTTTTCACATAGAATAATTTAATGGCACGTTTCTATAATTATTTAAAAAGGAAAAAAAAAAAAAGAGGAAAGAAGAAGTAAAAAGCGTTATCTATCAGACACACAGTGTGCCTTTTTTGAGAGGAAAAAGATCTTTCCGCATAGAATTCACTCATCAAACCCTTAAAACGGTTCTGGTACACACATCCATACACCGACGCACATGCGCAGTGAAAGTTGAGAGTAGTTTTCCCCCTAAATTATCATCTGGGTTCTCTTGATTATGGCCGGAAGGAAAAGAAAGAAATTTAAATTGTAAGTGTTTTTATATTTTTTTCTCCAATAATTCAATTCAGTAGTTCTTGACTGAATTTTTTATATTTTGTTAATTTTCCTTAAATACTGAAATTCTTATTTCATAATCTTGAGTTTTTTTTTTTTTTTTTGGCATCTACCATGTTCTACAGAATAACAAAAGATTGAATTTGAACTGGAAATGAGATTAATATTTTTCCTTTCAAAAGTACCATTTCATGTTGTATATGAATTAATTTGAGTGCCTGAAGAAAATGATATTGGATAAATCTTTGTTTAGAGTAAATTAGAGTATTTATGAGGCTTCATGTTGGTGTCTTAGACTGTTATGTTGAATTGTTTTGGGGGGTAAAATTCATTAATTCCACTGTAGATTTTTGTCTGCTCTAAAATGTGATCACACTGTAATTGAAAACCAGAAAATTAATTTGTTAAAATGGTGAAAAGGAAATTTATGCATTTGAATTGAGGGCTTTTGATGGATGCACATCAAATCAAATTTTTAAAACCTTATGAGACTGTACATGTAATTTTTGTTGGGAATTGAGACAAATTCCCTGTTTTGTCCACGGGATCTTTGTACAGAGAAAATATAACATGACAGAAAAATAAAAAATATGGAGAAAACAATGCAAAATTTATGGACTATCAAAGACACAAATTTCTAATATATGAATGAAAAACTCTTACAATCATATAGAATTTCTAGCTCCCTAAACTCTCAAAGTGTTGCAGGAAAAATATTACTAAGCTTCACCACACCCAACAATTCTACTCTTTATACAAACTACAAAGAGAACAAGAAAAACTAGGTTGTTAAGCTCGTAATTTTTTATCTCAAAAACCCATAGTCACGTACCCAAGAAGAGAACAGAGCACATCAATTTATGATGAACAAACGGTAAAAGCTTGACCTAAAATTACTCCAAAGTTTCGGCAGCCCAAAGTAATTATTCCACCAAATTCATTGCCTTTTTCAAATTGTGAAGATCTTTTGGCATCTTTGGCGTCAAATTCAATTTGGACGGACTGTATGCACGAAAGGAAAGTTTGATCGCATTGGTCCTTTGATTATGTTTCCCCTTACATGTGATGCTCTCTAACTTGGCAAGCTTTGAAGAATATTTTTCCAACAATTTGGACTTCGGATCCCCAGCTAAATCTATAGCAGAATGAAAGTCCTATTTTAAACAATTTCACATGACACCATTTTCGATGTTGAATTTTGTGTGGTCGCGCTTGATGAATTTAAGCCATTTGTTGATAAAAAAAATGAATTTTTTTCATAAAGTCCTTTTACTTTCCAAAAGGGGGAAATTTGTAGAGTAGGTCTCAAACCTTTCAAAACAGTGCATATAGCACCTAAATCTTTAAAATTGTAGCAGATAGCTTCCTAACCTTTCAAAAATGTGCACTCTAAAAGCCTCTGTACAGCTTCTGGTACCAATTGGGTAAGTTGTCCAATGGTGCTAGGATTCAACTTAAGCCCCTATTTGGTGCACATTTTGTAGCCAATAATGCATTATTTTTTTGATGTGATGGAGAATATGTGGTTGAAAAAAAAGGAAAAATTAGTGATGTGATGGAAAATATTATTTTATTGAAGAATGTGTGGTTAAAAATGAGTAGAAAAATGAGAATGAAAGGAATAATGTGGCTCAAACGGGGCTAATATCTCACGATCTTGGGTTCGAATCTTAGGGGATGAGACGGAAAGTTATGAATGGTAAGATGGGTTCATGCTATTCCAAAGAGGATAGTACGTATGATAAAATAGCTTAGACACGAGGCTCGGGTCATTACAATCCTTCAAATTCAATATAACCCGAGTGCAAACTTGTATTTTTTGTGGGCGATTTCAATTCTGCTTTTACCCATGATTGTCTTTACTGGGAGTTATATTTTTTGAAAACATATCCATAGGATGAGGTCGATATTATTGGAGTTTTTGTTTAATTTACATTGTCAATGTCTCTATTTTTGTTTTTATTTTCATTTAGCAAGGTTTACCTGGATATCATGAATGTAGATTAGCTGAAACAATCAAAGACGATACAAGAGCTTCAACTGGACAGCCAGATGAGCAAGGGACACATTCTGAGCTTCCAACAGAGATTTTGGAACTGATTATTTCTCAGTTAACATTTAGAGATAATATCCGTGCTTCTGCTGTTTGTAGACTATGGCACTCTGTTGCTACTTCTGTCAGAAAGGTCAATAAACCTCCCTGGCTTATGTTTTTCCCAAAAGTTGGTGACTTGTATGAATTCTATGACCCTTCTCAACGCAAAACTTATTGGCTCGAATTACCAAAGCTACGTGGCTCTAGGCTTTGTTACGCTAAGGATGGCTGGTTGCTGCTGTATAAGCCCAGAACTCAGTGCATGTTCTTCTATTGTCCTTATACACAAGAAAAGATCAAATTACCTAGACGAGAATTCGGATACCAAATTGTTGCTTTTTCTGCCGCTCCAACATCTCCTAGCTGTATTCTCTTTACGGTAAAGCATGTGAGCCCAACTCTTGTTGCCATTAGCACTTGTCATCCTGGAGCAAATGAATGGACTACTGTTAATTACCCAAACCGTTTGCCATTTGTCAGCAGCATTTGGAACAAACTGGTTTTCTGCAATGGTCTATTTTATTGTTTGAGTCTTACTGGTTGGTTGGGGGTTTATAACCCTAATGAAAGTACTTGGGATGTTCTTTCTGTTCATCCACCCAGATGCCCTGAGAGTTTTTTCGTTAAAAATTGGTGGAAAGGAAAATTTATGGCCGAGCATAACGGGGATATTTTTGTTATATACACTTGTTCTGCTTTAATCCCAGTGGTATATAAGCTAGACCAAACAAATAAAGTCTGGACAGAGATGGAAACTTTAGAAGGGTCGACACTGTTTGCAAGTTTCTTGTCATCCCAAGCTAGGATGGATCTGAATGGAATGATGAGAAACAATGTTTATTTCTCTAAAGTTCGATATTATGGAAAACGCTGTGTATCTTACTCTCTTGACAGTGGTAGATATCATCCCCGAAATCAGTGCTATGATTGGGGAGAACAAGATCCGTACGAGAGCATATGGATTGACGCCCCGGAAGATCTATCAACCTTTCTTTAAAAGAAACAGAAATCGGTAATGTCATTTAGCAAATATTTATGACTTTTATGTTGGTTTAAAATCTGCTGGATCTGCTGTTTACAGTTGTATGGTCGACTGTCAGCAGTAACTGTTTTGGCAATATAGCTGTTTGTACTGTCTTGGTGTAGATTACTTTTGTCTACTTATTTTTAAAGATGGTGTAAGAACCTGTAGACATGCCTTATCATGTAGGACTTGGAGGCTTATGCTATCATATTTCGCTAAAGATCTGATCTATATAATGTTGCTGCACTGGAGTTTATTCTGTACATTTGTTTTCTTTAGTTAATGGTGGTGTATATTACTATTTATGTGGTTTCATGGTATTATGGTAAAAGACTCCAGGAATGGGAAAAACATATCCGCACTTTTTTTTAAATGCAGTTAGAAGTTAAGCGATAAATATCTGTGTAGGTGAGTATGTCTCCTTGGAGGTATAACATGTAGAACTTCGTAGCTAATGTAGTGAAGATGGAAAATCGCTAGAACACGAATTAATCTTGTGCGATAAGTATCTGTGTAGGTGAGTATGTCTCCTTGGAGGTATAACATGTAGAACTTCGTGGCTAATGTAGTGAAGATGGAAACCTGCTAGAACACGAATTAATCTTGTGAAAGTATATTTAAGGATCTTTCCTCCATGATTTTGAATCAAGCTATGAACTTTATTCAATCATTTGAATTCTGTCGCTCACTATACTATCTCACTAGGAGGAACCCAAGTCACTCTTGTTTATCTTCATTTGGTTCCTTCATTCCAAGCGATGGTTTCTGCTGTATATCGCATTACAAATCCCGATTGAACTTCATAAGGTGAAGATCTAGATTAATTATCTTCAATTCCAATTTGGAATTGCATGCAAGGTAAAAAAAGGTGGGTGGGCTTTCGTTCGATTGTCAAGAGGACTTCTGAACTGAGCAATGTGGGAAACAGACTAAATAATGAAAGTGGGGTTGTTGGAGAGCAATAAAAGCGCCGTGTTGTAAGGCAAAGCAGCATGGATGCTTCAACCTAGGTGACAATTCTAAAGAACAAGATTATTTCGAAAATATAAATATAGCGCTGAATAGTTCCACCTGGGTAACATTAGGACAATGGTCCATTCTCTTTGTTTACTTTGATGATTCTATTAACGAATTTCAAAAGGTGAAAGTTAACACATAAAAATGAAGTGCCGTAGCTTGTCACATCAGGACATCTTCATATATCTCCATTAAGTCTTTGTAGAATTGCCAAATTTGTGTCCGTCTTTTTAATCAGTCGCTTGCTTTTCTTTCCAAAGTTATTTTTTTCTCTCATTGAGTTATTAGATTCTAATCAATATTCACTTAGGAGATGAAGTTTGCTCAATGTTTAGGCTCCAAGGTGATCTCTTTTGATGGAAATCAATGGTCACTTAGGACCCGAAGTTTGCTATAGAGAGCCCTTGAATAGGCGGAAGGAGGATCAACGAGTGAAAACTACGAACCACACCATGCCTCCCTTCTTTATTTGTTCGTTCATGGGTGATAACTATCTAGTGCAGTAAAATGCCTTAGCTGGAAATATTGAGGTTTTTGATTCAAATATGAGACATGACATGTATCGACTGAGGAAAAATCCTAAGAAATTTTTTCTTAGATACCGTGTGTTTATTTTGTTCATCTGTGGTTGAGAACTAATAGATAGTTCACCCCCGTTTTAGTTGCAGAGTAAGCACCTCTGTTTAAAACAATAATACGATGTTGAAAGTTACAACTCGTCGGTGTAATAGGCTACCATTTCGCGCAGTTTCGGGGGGCACTTAAGTCAGCCGCAGCAGCCCGACAGCGTCTTGACCCCCATCTAATCAACTCCTTCAAGCGGCTTTCAGCTGTTGGCCCTATCGATCACCAGCTTTATAGCGGCTTGATTTGCTCTATCTCTTCTCTTAAAGCTTCATAGTCTTGAATCTTGACCTCATTGCTTCCCGTTCGGATTCCCACTCGATCCCTCTTGGTATATTATCCTACTTTTAAATTCTCTTACTCCCGCTAATGCAGCTGGAAATCTCCTCTCTTTACCAGCTTACTCTCGAGATCATCATACTAACCATTTCCCGAGCTTTAGATGTAGTCAACATCTTAAGCAGATTAGCCTAGTTGTGAGAACAAAAACATTCCACTTCTTTGTTAAATTTCAATCACCCAGTTTCATATTGAGCTATTTTTTACCAAAGCGATGCTGTTGAAAAGTTGCGTTCGCAGAAAATTTCGACATCAATCACATGTGAACATACAACATTGATATCGTTCTAAAACTTCTTGCATTTTGCAAAGAGATTAACCCATATTCGGTTCCCCTTCTGTCCCACCTGTCTTGATTTTTATTTTTAACCCATTACCTTATCAGGGGTTTCTTGATTTTCATGATTTGGGTCCTCCAGTCTACTGAAGTGTTATTGAATCTTCAATTCATCAACCTCAGGTCAGTTTTCTACTTCTAGAGAAACATGACTGAATGACTCTGAAATTTGGTTCCTGGGCATAATTGCACTTGATTAACATCCTCTAGCCAAGCAATTGGCTATAGTCTCAGTGTTATTCAATGTATGCTTGGATAAAAAGTGACAATTGAACATACCGCCTGATAGAGGCAGAAGCCCGGCCACTAGAGCTATCTGCGTCGAGTGTTTCAATTGAAAGAGGAAGGGAGACGATTCAAATGTCAGCGCAGAAATTGAATGAGTCATGCTTTAAAGTGGAATTCTTCTAAGATCCATTGCTCAATTTTGCTACATTCCCTGCTCCCAAAATGCAGAGAGACTTGCCGTATACTGGTCGTATTTTGATCCTGTAATGAAACTGATTGCTGGAAATGCATTTTAAGCTCATAGGTCGTGACTAGTTTTATGTCTACCAGTAATCCTTACATGAACATTCTCCACCTTTAAAATGGTGAAAACGGGTTGCATCTCTAACTACAAACGTGCGATCCAAAATCTTGCTGACCGACTTTATAAACACATGACAATCTCCGCATATCCGTAGGTTCTTTATCACAAGAATATCCTTCCCAAGATCTTCATCAGTGTTTAGAAGTGCAAATGCAATTGCCAGCCTTTCGCTATGCGCTCCCGTGCTACTTGCAAGTGGTTGATCTCTTTTCTCTTCCTTTAGTCCACTGTCTTCTTTTGCTAGCTCTTCTAACTCAGCCAACATCGTGTATATATTCTTTATTTGTGGGTGTTTCCTATCCCCAGCCACAAAAAGATGAGTCGTGCCTTTGTATTCAACATAACTATAACCCGGATCCTTTTTCAACCTCCGTTCCCTCATCATCACCCGAATCCTCATCACGCCATCTAAATCGCCCGCCCCTGTGTATATATTAGATAACAGCACGTAATAACCTATGTTCGTGGGTTCAAGCTTGACAACCTTGGCGAAAGCTAGCTCTGCTAACTTGACATTTTTATGGATTTTGCAAGCACCCAAAAGGGCTCCCCATACAGGACCATCAGGATCCATTGGCATTGATTCGATCAGTTTATGAGCTTCCTGCAGTCGTCCTGCTCGGCCTAAAAGATCCACGACACAAGAATAATGCTCCGAACCAGGCTTCAAACCGTAATCCTTCTCCATTGAATCAAAATAATCGATACCCTTCTTTGTCAACCCTGCATGACTACATGCTGACAGTACGCTAACGAACACTGTCCTATCCGGTTGAATACCTGCCCTTATCATCTCATCAAAGAGCTCCACAGCAATCTCTCCTTGCCCATGCATCCCGTATCCACTTATAATTGCTGTCCACGACACTAAATTTTTCTCCGGCATCTCATCAAAAATAGCCTGAGCTCTTGTTAAGTTGCCGCATCTCGCATACAGATTGATCAAAGCATTCTTCAGAAAATGATTAAATCCAAGTCCATAACATTTGATCTTGTCTTCTACCTCAATCCCTACTTTCTGCGCACCAAGATTAGCGCAGGACGATAAGACTCCGACAAATGTCACTGCATCCGGTTGCATTCCTGACAATTCCATATCACGGTAAAGATCCAAAACCTCCGTCCCAAGCCCGTTTTGTGCATACCCAGAAATCATCGCATTCCAAGTAATCAACCCCTTCATAGGAATTTCATCAAACAACTTCCTGGCCAATTCAAACGACCCACACCGCACGTACATTGTCAGAAAGCAATTCGCAACAGCCAAATCACTGTTCAAACCAAACTTGACACTCAAGCAATGCAATGACATCCCCAAATCCAAATGCGTTGGAACAGTACACCCTGGAACCAACCCCAAAACTGTCACCGCATTAAATGCCACTCCCCTCGACCTCATTTCACGAAACAAAAGCAACCCATTTGAGAACTGTGAATCTTGAACGTAGCCAGATATCAAAGCATTATAACAAACAGTTAACTCCCACGACTTGGGACTTTCATCGAACAACTTGTAAGCAATGTCAGGCGACCAGCACTTGCAATACATAGTAATCAATGCAGTTTGTACAAAAGGTTCTGATTGACAACCAGACTTAATTACGTGGCAATGGATCTGTGCGCCGGAAACTGGGAGTGAGAGGGCGGCGGAGGACTTGAGAATAAAGGGGAATGTGAAGGCGTTGGGGGTGGCACCGGAGCGGAGCATTTGGCGGTAGAGTGTGATGGCCTGTTGGTATTGGCCAGGTTTGGAGAGCTCTCTGAGCTGAATATTCCATTTGATGGCGGTGAAGGCTTGAATTTGTTGCAGGGGAGATGACAAAAGTTTGGTTTTGGAGCGCAGAGGCAGCAAATGTAAGCTCATAGAGCAGACACGAACAAGGGTGTGGCGGGATCTAGTTTGAAAAATAATTATCTTGGAATAATTGAATTTATTTTACTTCTTACAAGTGGTAATACTTTTTGGATATGAAAGTTTTAATAAATTGTGTTTTTTTTAAAACAACTAAACATTATATTAATTCAAGTAGTCACGAATGAGCTCTCTCGTTTCGTGTAACTATATAATTAGTAGTATATGAAGCAGTTTCGTGAGTCTATCAATTCCCATATTCGGAAACAAATAGACAATAACTATAAGGTTTGAAATTTGACTCTTTGTGGGCACAAGTATGATAGCTCTTGTACCCTGATCTCCTGAGGCATATCCTGCGATTTACCTCCTCCAC
>CAIGRF010367472.1:1284-13289 GCA_903798235.1 Fraxinus ornus | reverse complement strand
TCCCAGGGCGATTAGTTCGGATTATTATATGTGATGAGCATGTGCTAATCTGAGTTCGGTGAAGTAAGGTTAGCTCAGCTATAGTGTGGGTTGCACAAGAAGTTTGTGTAGTTTATCAAAGTTAAAGGAAACATAATGATTGAAGATCACTGACAAAATATATAATTCACCAATTAGTAAAATGCACATGGAAAGATCTTACATCAGCGCCTACATAATCTTCCAATAAAAAACTTTAGCTTCCTCCCCTGAGTAATTCATTAATTATTGGGGGCCACCTGCAGGTTTAACTTATAGTGACCTGACAAACTGAGCTCGACAGCCAATCTAATTACACCAAGTGTACTTCTTCAGCTCAGAATTGCAGTTGACAAGACATGAAGTACATAATACATGTATATTTCCTTCTATAAAAGGAGGAAGAAGGCGAAAAACAAAGGCAAGAATATAGGGTCAAGAAGATTACAAATTCTCTTATATTTCTCATATTTTAAATATCTCCTTTAATAAGGACAATGAACTGTTGTATTACCTTTTGTAATCTTTTGATTATATATTAATCAATCCGTGTTTATCCTCTAAGTTGGCTTGAAATTTATCTATTTATTTTTCAACGTCAATATTAAATAAAATTTTTTAATCCGTATGAAAATAAAACAAATCTATATAAATGGGATGCAGTGAGTATAAATTTATTGGGACGATGGGATATGAAGTTTGATCAGTGACAAATGGTTTATAAATTTTTGTCATAAGGGAATTAATTTAATTTTAATTTTTTTCCAATTAAACTTGGCTGTGCATGCAAGTCTGTGAATGCTTAGCTGTAATAGCACCTTCGTACTCGGCGACCTTCGAAATTATTAGGCCGGTATAGCCCTCATGCTCAGCCTCAGCAAAAATTATCCTCCGCCCCCGCGAAGTTCTTCCCTCATTTAAACGGATCAAATTATTGTCGAATTTTAACAAATATGAATTCTTATTGAGGATAAAATTAAATCATTCGATTATGCTCCCACAATCTGATTCCCCAAATCCCAATAATTCCGCTCCCCTCCGATCCTCGCCGCCGGCTGCACCATTTTCCGATGAAGATTTCTTCTCCACCACTACCTCCGTGGCCTCGGGCTCCACCTCATCGGACTCCAAGCCGCCTTCCCCGACGCAGTCCCTACCGTCTCAGATCCCCATCAAATGGCCTTCGGACGGAGAGCTAACCTTATCTTGGGTCACTGACCTGATGCAGGCCTTCGAATGGGCCTCCAGAGCGCTACCGCCCTCGGAGTTTGCCTCACTGCTTCCCGTCGAGGTCTTTGATAAACTTGTGCTTACGGCGTCCAAGATTTTGCATAAAGAGCCCAATTGTGTTAAAATTGATTCGGAATCGGGTTTGGGTTCTGATTCCCGTGTAGTGGTGGTTGGTGATGTGCACGGCCAGTTGCATGATGTTCTGTTTTTGCTTAAGAACGCGGGATTCCCGGGTGAGGACCGGTTTTTTGTGTTCAATGGAGATTATGTGGACAGAGGTGCTTGGGGTCTTGAGATTTTTCTACTGTTACTGGCGTGGAAGGTAAAAGTTATAATCTTGATTACTATTTTTGATCTCGATGACTGTTTGTAGTGTAAGACAGTGACTCAAGCTTGATCTTTTCTGGTTCTATATGAGTAAGTAATTTTATTTTATTTATTTTTACTTGGATGGAGATTAAGGATGCTTTAGTTCAAATTTGCTAGCTGATTTGAATTATGTTTCCCTTTCTTCCATTAAATACATTTAGAAATGTAATAGTTGTATCAATTATGTGCATTACATCATATACTTTAACTTAGGTTTGCATTACCTCAAAGACTTAGGTTTGTGCTATATGGTAAAATGAAAATTAAGTAGATTAGTCAACATCCATCTCTTCTCCCTGTTGAGGAAACCATGCTACTTCTTTACTGTTCTGGGAAGCAAGATTGCCGCAAATGCCAACTTCTATTTTTAGTTTTTTTTAGGATACTTATTGCTATGCCTGAGCCTGAGCCTGAGCCTGAGCCTGAGCCTGACCCTGGTTGGACTGTGGTTGTGTTTGACCCCAGTTGGAAAACATAACAAACAACAACAACGAGAACAACAAGCTAAGCCTTGCTCTAATGAACTTGGGGTTGGCTCTATGAATCCTTTATTGACATTTGGTTTCATCTACAACTACTTCAACTAAATGGTTAATCTTTTGCATTCATTTCAGGGCATGTTAATTCTAGTGTACATGTTCTTCTTCTAGAATGTTATGCCAAGATAACGGAGCATTTGTGAATGAGAGCTTATCAATATTTAAAGATGTACAGATATAGTAGGACTAAATGGAAAGTGAAATGGTCCCATTGCCAATGCATTTCATTCCTTATTCTAGTCATTCTTTAGTGTTTTAGATGTGCCTGTTTTTTATATTTCCATTTATTATGAGTTAGGGGTATCTCTTTAATTTCCATTTTTTGAAACTCTGCAATCTGCGCAGTCTTCCAGAATTATTCTGAGTTTAGTTCTACCTGCATTTTCGATTTTTCCTGATAGCATAAAATTATGTTATATTCAACTAGTTACTGGGAGCCAGAAAAAGGTTCCATGTCCTAATTGGATAAAAAGATCTTTTGGAGTATATGAATATGATTGTAATCTTCTTTTGTTAATACATGCCTGAATATGGAGTAGATACAAAGCTTTGAACTTCTCAGGACAATTTGTGATGATGTTTCTTCTTCTTTTGTCTTTCACTAATTTCAAACCTCAAAAGTCATGAAGCTTATTTACAGTACTGCCCAGCGAATTAACCATAAGTTTGCTACTTTCGAATCCCAAAACTTGAACTGCTATTTCTGGTACCACAAGTTGTAACGATCCAAATTTTTACGTTTGAAATCATTATACATGTAGCGTAAAGAATACTTTCATAAACAAAAGAAAGAGATAATATTTTATTAAAATGTAAAGATTTTAATTAGTTTAAAGATAAATACGATTAACATTACTAAAAATCCTAAAACTACATAATGTATTCTTTCTTTTCACCAACACAAGCACAATCCACCTCCAACCACCTCGAACCCGCCTTTTTTAGTTGCCTATAAAACGTTTTAACATATAAACGTGAATCATAAATTTCATTAAATGAATAATAACGAATTGCATCTCATATTTAAATATGGAAAATCATAGCATACATATGCAGACACGGGAATTAAAATTTGAATTTCGTGGCTATAATTTCCGTGCGTAGCATTACTAATTTCTAGTCCCTTGAACTTACATATATAAGACTCTTATCATAATCATAACTTGAATTTTCGTATCATCATATTCATAACATAAGTTTTCGTAATTCAAATATTGAAAAAACAATTTGTACTTCTACACTTACAGTAGGAAAAGAAGATAAGGGTAAAGCGAAGAAATTGCCTTGTCAGACTTTCACTCCAAAATTTCTTAGACACCGTAAGTGCTAAACTTTGTTACGTAAAAATTATATGTATAAGATAGTTGAGAGGGAGAGAGATATAAAGTATAACATAAGTTATGTATAAGTGTAAGTGATGCGAGGAGGTATAAATAGGGGTTTCTAAGGTTTGACCACTTTACCTATTTTTGGTACTAGTATTCATTTCTTTATTAATGTCACACGTTTTTCCATATAAATTATAATCAACCACTCAACTAATTATCCAATTAAATATATAATTGCTACTAATCCATATAAAAATGTGAGATTGCTAATTACACATGCATAAATAATGTTTCTAATTTTTAATAGATGAAAGTTTCTCTAATTATAGGGCGTGTTCAGTAGAGATTAAAATTGAAAAACTAGCAGTTATTGTTGGCTTTTATTAGACGAGTGAGACCTAATAACGGCTATATTTTTAATTTTAATTGGATTTTAATCACTCCCAAACATGCTCATAATAATTAACCAATTAATTAGAGGTTAATTGACATGCAATATTTATCTAAAATCATGCAATCACATTTAATCAAAGTAGAAATTAAGTTACTTTCCATAATCTAAATACGGCAATTCCATAATCTTTTCCTTGACGAAACATGACAATTCCATGATCATTTCTTTACCAAAATTTCAAATTCAAAAAGTACACACAGGGTCCTTCAACTATGAAAAGTTATCAATTTGATCTCTTAGCTTTCATCGAGTATAAAGAAACTTTCGGGATATTATACAAGTAATTCTTATGTGGATTCTACCTATTTATGTATATTTTGACGAACTTTTGATTGAATGATCTTCCCTTGAGGGATTCCTTGCATTTTATAGGAAGCGTATTTCCTTATAGAACTATGTTATCAATCTAAATATGGTAGATTTTTTTTGACAACCGTGAATGTTTGTGGCCAACTTGTACGCACCTTGACTAATCCCACGAGACTCTGAAGTTTACGGTGGAGTATTCACCTCAGTGGCCTTGAGGGGACTCGAACTGGTGATCAATGGGGAGCAAACCCAAGACCTACTCAATGCGTGACCAATTGAGCTACTCCTCAGGGTTGGTAGATGTAATCAATCTAATCTGATAAATACAATTATATACATAATTATGTTAAGTCATAACCGTCGTCAATATTCATGATTTTCATCAATCTCCATTATCTCTATCGATCTCATTGACACTCCCTCAAATTGATACCGAATGATCGAGAAGCATCAATTTGTTGACAAGAAACTGATGTACAAAAGAACTAAAATGTCAAACTCCAATGGGCAACCCAAAAATAACAACACGTGCATGCCACAATCTACCCTTCCAAAGTAAGCTTCAATGGACAGCTCACAAAAGAACTCAGAAACTTACAAAAGAAAATTGTGCAGCAAGAGATTTCTATTTTTTTTTTTTTTTTTTTTTAACGAGAGGGAATGATAAAATAGAGATAGAAATTAGGGAGATCAAAACAGGTTTGGGATGTCAGGAATTGCACGCATCGAAGAGTCGCGTCGACAAAAATTTATCAACCGTTGACCACCACAAGAAACCCACATCCGAGAGGCCGAGTTATGCCCAAATCGAGGATTCAATATAAAGTCTATGAGGTAGTCTTTGATATCATGACAAACTTTTGATTAAATGATCTTTCCTTGAGAGATTCCTTGCATTATATAGGATGAGTATTATCTTATACAAATATTGTATCAATCTAAATATGGTAGTTATAATCAACCTAACTATGGTAAATACAATTATATACGTAATTATGTTAAATCATTATCTTTGTCAATCTCCATGAACACTGTTGATCTCATTGACATATTCTAGAACACTTTAAGTATAATCTTTATATTTAGTAGAATCCATTAAGATTTATGTTCCTCCGCTCTTATCACGAGATTGTTCCATATTCTTTGATAATGAACATTATTTATACAGTTTAAATACATATTCAGAAATACATGTTCGGAATGTAACTGTACTTCGAAATTGTAATGGACTTCTTATTCTGTAGGTTCTTATGCCTCACAGGGTGTATTTGCTTCGGGGAAATCATGAGTCAAAATATTGTACTTCTGTTTATGGATTTGAGAAAGAAGTCTTGATCAAGTACGGAGATAGTGGAAAACATGTCTACAGAAAGTGTTTAGGCTGTTTTGAAGGACTTCCTCTTGCTTCCATTATAGCTGGACGTGTTTATACAGCACATGGAGGGCTTTTTCGCGGCACAGTTGTCACCCCATCAAAAAGGGCTAAAAAGAAGAATCGTAAAGTAGTTCATAACCCTGAAGGCAATGCTTTAACTCTTGGTTCCTTGGAAGAGTTGGCCAAGGCTAGGAGATCTGTCCTTGATCCTCCTTGGGAAGGTTCAAATTTGATTCCTGGTGATGTTCTTTGGTCAGATCCATCAATGATCCCTGGTCTTTCCCCAAATAAAGAGAGAGGCATTGGTCTCTTGTGGGGTCCAGATTGTACTGAAGAATTTTTGAAGAAGTTCAATTTAAAGGTGAAGGCATTCTATCCAAGAAACATTTTCTCATTTCCTGTTCCATATCATATTGCTTATGCCAGGCATTTCTGCCATTCTATCCTCCTCTTCCTTTTGAACTTAATTGAGAAAGTGTGATATGAACTAGCTTAAGTTGTTAGAAAAATGCAACTCGATATCTACTGTATGTTATTGCAGTATATTGATGCGCACAACTGTTAGATTACACTGATGGCTTCTTTCTTTCAGCTGCTGTTCACAACATCATCATCTAGGATGATATAGAAAGTGAAGACTTGGAAGTTTCATTTTCCATTTTTCAATATTCCTGTATCCTCTTTCATGGTTCAGCAAATTTATATGAGACGTTTGAAACGCCAAAATGAGCTTTTAATATTCTTGTATCCCATTTGGCATGACTTTTGAAAAGCCAAAATGAACTTTTGAGACCCAAAAGCTGCTTTTGTACTCGTTTGGTTAATTTTATGGAAGTACTTTGGGTAGTTAAAAGAGTTTTCAAAGGAAGCTAGTATAATGTTGTTTCCTCAAAGTACTTCCAGAATAGGAAGTTTTTTTAAAAATTAGTTTTCAAACAAAAAGTAAGGTAGCTTCCTCTAAAATCTCTTCTATAGGAAGTAAAAGTAAAAGAAAAAGCAAAAACCATGTCAGACGGGCCTTTCAAATTGTTTCCTCGCAGACAACTCTTGTAAAAAAATCCTTAATTCTCCCTTCTCTTCCCAACTCTTATCCTTCCTCTCTGTGGTAATTGGTGGTGGGATAGAAGAGAAAAGCAAGGAGAGATATATGTAGGGTGCCTTTGGAATGCCTTTTCCCCCTTCCACCTCAATTATTTTAATGAGCATGTAGAAACTTGACTAAATATGTCCTTACAATTTTTTTTTTTCCCCTCAAGGGATGAAAATGAATCCAGCTCATTAGTTTAGCTTATCCATGGATACTGTTAGAGCTTGAGTTGTAATTTTAACTTTTAAGTAATAAAAGGCTAGCTATGGTTGTAATAAATCTTAACGGCCTAGCTAAGGGCATAATAAATCTTAACTACTGCCTTCGGTAGAAACAGTAATTTTTTTCCCATCGGCTGTTATATGAAATTCGATTAAATTTAATCTATCTGGCACACTAGCGTTGGAATTGATTTGATCAACTTTTATTTCTGGTTACCTCAGTTGATCATTAGGTCGCATGAAGGTCCTGATGCAAGGGATAAGCGGCCTGATCTTGGAGGAATGGATGTAGGATATACTATAGATCATATTGTAGAGTCTGGGAAACTCATCACACTATTTAGTGCCCCAGATTATCCACAGTTTCAGGTAGCTTCAAACTCGGTGCATTAAATTCCTTATGTCACCAATCACCATAAGTAGTTCCTACTGTTGTCTAATTTTATTTTGGGCTTCTGTAATGGCACATGCGTCTCTGCGTTGCTATTCCAAAATCTAAAAAGTAGAAGTAATACACCATGGGTTTTCTTGTCAATGTTTTAAAATTGACATGTAGTTGAAACAAAGTTGACATTGTAATTTGAACGGAGTGGAATATTAAACAATGTCCAGTGACGGTGTTGTTGTGGCCTCTGTTTACTTGTTTTCTTTTTGTTTGGTAGAGATTCTTTAAAAATTGTTTTTCCTCAACTACAGTTTTAACCACCCATTCTCCTAATAAAATAATTTTACATGTGGACCCATAACTTTTCGTATCTTTCAAATTCTCCAAAAATAAAATAAAATAATTAAAAAAAAATCACTTTTCGAAAATCTTTTCTCAAAAAATCTATGTCAAACAGGCTATAAATTTATTTTAGAGGAATAATAGCTTTCTTAATGTAGCTTGGAACCCATATTTTAAGGTAACAGATAATATTTAACTGGATTACTGCCACAGACCAACTCGTAGATCAGAATTCATCATAAGTCAGGGCCCTGGAAAATGTAAGGCTTGGTCTGCATAATACGAGAAACTATGGAGTTGTCCTAACTTAATAATTTACAATGTCTTTGCACATCTCTGCCATATGCATAGTATTAAAATTATACCTCTTTGCAAAAATGTGCTGTTTTAAGTGCTATTTCCCAGAGACATAACAAAAAAATGATAATTATTGGACGTGCACATTGCAGGCAACAGAAGAGAGGTACAGAAACAAAGGAGCATATATTGTCTTGGAACCCCCAGATTTTGACTCCCCAATTTTCCATAGCTTTGAGGCTGTTACTCCAAGACCAAAGGTGATCCTGCTTGACCAAACAATATGTGAAACAGAAAATTGAAATCTTATGTATTAAATTACACATCATGTGGAAATATAAATAGTTGGAGGCTTTTTGGCTTTCTTTGGAGAGAGCAACATATTTGATATCAGTGTCATTTCCTCCTTATCTTTCTGGTAGAAGATTTGCAGGTTACTGAATTCATTTATTGTAGTTCTGAAAGCAATAAGAGTTACCTGTTCAAGTTAAATTTATCTTTCTAGATCAATGGAAACAATTGTGTCTGAATAAAAGGATGATGTTTAACATTCGTGGCAGGCAAATCCTTATTATGATTTTGAAGATGTGATTGATTCCGATGAAGAATTGGACTTGGTGTCGATGGTGCCAGATTCATGATGGAAGTTGCAATGCCGTTTGAAGCAGGCATTTTACACTATTTAAACTGAAGTCTTGTATCTGTTTTCATTATAATTTTATTGTGTGTATTATTCTATAAAATATCGCCGAGGGCTTCTTATATACACTGCCGTTTCCAATTGTAGATTTTCATATGGGATGTTCTGTGCATGGCAGTTGTCATGTTTTTTTAAATTAATTGTACATCTTATTGCAAGATATTGATTACGCAAAACTGCTTGAAGTTATTTGTTTTCATTGGGTTGTGGTAGGTTTTTTAGGTGTATTCCATGGTTTATATTGGTCTTGTCGATTGTTGCATAATATATGTATGTTTTAAGGGAAATTTTTGTGTGGAAGTATTTTTGGTTCTAAAGCTCCAAGGTGAAATAATTATTGTTACATGTATTCTCAGGGTATTGGCGCATGCTATTCTTCCATGCTAGTTTGAGCTTCATTTTTTGGAAGAATAAATTTTGTAATAGTGATTTTTTATAATGTGGGGTTAAAAAGTACATATAAGTTTTGGATTTATGTATAAAATTATTTTTATTAGGTGAATGTGTGGTTGAAAATGAATTTTGAAAAAAAAAAAAATGATTTCTTAAAGAGAGATCAAACATGGACTAAATAAAAGTAATTTTCAGCCCTTGCTTGAGTCCCCCCCCCTCCCCCCCTTTTTTTTTTAAAAAAATGCATTTTGACCTCGTTTTAACTACACATTTTTCAATAAAATAGTATTACACGTAAATTCAAATTTTTTTCTTATTTTTTAACTACACACTTTCAATCAATACACTATTCGATAATGCATTTTTTTGACAAAAAATGAGACTCAAATAAGTCCTTAATGTGGAAATTATGTCCAGGGCTGTTTTTAAGGGCCTGTTTGGTACGGCTTAAAATCCGATTAAAATTGAAAATATGGGCGTTATTGGGTCCCATCCGTCTAATTAAAGTCAACAATAAAGACTAATTTTATCTCTACCAAACACCATCTTAAAGTTTGTATTTCATAAATCATATTTTAAGTTTCATAGTTGAAAATTCAAGTTATAATTACTAATAATCCCACCAACCATCACTACCACGACCACACTCTCTCTTTCTCTCTCTTGCGTCCCATTTTTGATCTCTTTATCGAAAATTTTACAACCCATCGTGGTGGCGCTGTGAGAGCCGCTATGATTATGATGATGCGATCAAATGAGCGTTACTGCAGTAGTGGTGAATTAGGCGTCGTTGCAGCAGCGACTTTCACACAACGCGCACTATGTACAATGATGATGCAGCTGTGCATGGCGTGTGCGCTGCTGCAACAACAGCAAATGACATTGCGCAATTTGGTAAAAATCTGGCTTTGGTAGTGGTTTTGGGGTTTTATTATGGAGTCGTGGACTCGTGGTTAGTGCTGTGGTGGCCGATGGTTTTTTAATCCTTTTTGCGGAGGTTTGCATGGTTTGCGCTACGACGATGGGTCGTGGTTGGTGGTGGCAAGGGGCGTTGCTAGAAATTGTCAGTGTGCAAAGTAGGCAGTGACGATAGTGCGGTGGTGGTGTGTTGTGTGTATCGGGTGGTTTTTGTTGGTGGTGGTTGTTTTACAATTGAAAATGGTAGTTACTAGCAGTGGTGGTGATGCTGGTGGTGAGGTGATGGTGGTGGTGGAAGAGGAGGAATGGTTGTGGTAGGCCAGTAGTAGAGATTGGTAGTGGTGATGCGTGGTAGAGTGGGATGGGTGGATGAGATGGGAAGAAGATTGTTTGTGACCAATTATTTGGATGATTGAGATCAATAAATTAGTTAATTTGTGATCAATAAATAATATATGATCGATAAAATAAAGAATTTATGATCAATAAAACATATGTGACCTAAACAAATGTGAGATCATGACTACGTTTGTAATTGAGACTAACAATTTGTTAAGTTGTGACCAATTAATTTGATAATTTGTGATCGAGAAATAACTTGTGACCAATTAATCTGATATTTTGTGATTGTGAACTAAGTTGTGACCCAAAAATAATACGTGACTTATTAATTTCATAATTTGCGATTTGTAAATAAATTGTGATCTATAAAATTGTGATTTGTAATTTTGACGTTCTATGATTTTGACTAATACATAATTGTAAATGGTAATTAGAACATAACGTTTCCACATTTCATTGTTATTGTTAAAAACGTTCATACCTTTTATTTTTTTAGCATTTTCTCAATTAAAAATTGTGAAATAACGAATATATCATTTTCTTTAAATAAAACAAAAAGAAAAAAAACTAATTGTAACCATAATCCCAAATAAATTATTAAAAGGGTAATTAGTACATAATGTCCATACCTTTCGCCGTTATTGCAAAAAGTCCATACCTTTTATTTTTATTTTTATTTTGATATTTTCACCCTTAATTATACATTTGATTGCGCAAACTATTATTTTCATTCAATTTCTCAATAAAAAAATCGCGAAATAATGAATATACTCTCCTATTTAAATAATTTTTTAATTTCTAATTCTCTAATTTATTTGGGATTCGTTTGCACTTTTTAATTTTTTTAATTTTTAAATAAATTTAATTGAGATTCGTTTGCAATTTTTAAAAAAAATTAATTTTTAATAATTTGTTGGGGACTCGTTCGCCTTTAAAAAAAAAATTGAAACTATGATTGCAATTAATTTTTTTTAGCTATTTTTACTTAAATATGAGAGTATATTCGTCATTTCAAAACTTTTTATTGAGAAATTTGATGAAAATGAATAAAAATGATGGTTTCAGTAATTAAATGTGTAATTAAGGGTGAAAATGCTAAAAAAAAAAGGTATGGACGTTTGTTGCAATAATTGTGAAAGGTCCCTATATTATGTGCTAATTATCATTTTAATAATTTATTTCTCATTTGCGCTTTTTAAAAAAATTGGGACTATAATTTCAATTAATTTTTTTTCCTTTTGTTTTATTTAAAGAAAATGGTATATTTGTTATTTTATAATTTTTAATTTAGAAAATGGATGAAAATGACATTTTGGGCAAAATACCAAAAAATATGGGAAAAGTTATAGGACCTGTTTGGTACGGCTTAAAATCCGATTAAAATTGAAAATATGGCCGTTATTGGGTCACACCCGTCTAATAAAAGTCAACAATAACGGCTATATTTTCAATTTTAATCTGATTTTAATCTCTACCACACACCCTCTAAATGTCAATCACAATTCTGTACTTGAAATTTGATCAATCAAATAACTGTATTTTAATATGACTAGTGATGGCACGTGCTTTGCACGTGTAGTGGGTGATACAGTGTAATTAATAATGTTGAAATTTTGAGTTCAATTATAACATGACATTTTTTTATTGGAGAACAACCTGATGTGAAACTTTTAAATTTTAACCATTTAAGTTTTCAAA
>CAIGRF010367457.1:0-22750 GCA_903798235.1 Fraxinus ornus | reverse complement strand
TTTTTTTTTCGTTGCAAATCTCGCTACGTATGCGCCCATAATGGGTTAAAATCTAGTTTTTCTGTTTTGGTAGAATTTGAGATTTCATGAGTCCCAATGGTCAACTTAGGTTGTGTGTTCCACTACTCACTATGTGGAGTTTTAGTCACTAATTTTATCTAATGTTGAACACTGCTCATTGACATAACATCCGTTTTAAACGTTTAACGAATTTAGTGACTTGGTTAACGGAATGCATGTGACATCCTGTCACGTCGTTAATAGATTGTCATGTAAGAAATCATCTTTCATTGCTTATTAAATTTTGGAAAACGTTTTTGAATGGTCATTAAATTTTGAAAAACGATTTCGATTGCTCACTTAACTTTTAAATTGATTGAATTTTGGCTACTAAAAATCTAAAGTGTCTTTCATTGCTCACTAAACTTTGAAAACGTTTTCGATTGCTCAATTAACTTTGAAGTGGTAGAATTTTGGCCACTAAACTTATAAAAATAACTTTAACATGTTGTTCATTAAAAAATGTACCGCAAGCGTACGTGTCGCGTAAAAGTAATAAAATAGACAAAAGAGTCCTGGTTGTCAATCCCACGAAAAAATGATTACTCAACTACACAATATTTAAATTTAATTTTAAAATATTTTTGTAGAATTTTAAACTATTTTCATCATTTATGAATTTCAAATTTATTGTATATTTCGTTGTTAAAATAAAATAAAAATAAAATTTGAATTTTGCAATGAAACACACGATACGTTTAATTAAATAGATTGTGCAACGAAACAAACCAAAAAATTAATTAAAATTTGATTTTTTTTTTAATAAAAAACACAGTCGATTTGGTGTTATGTCCAATCCTAATGGAAGACTCGAGATCCTACTGTCGAAAGGATAAATGATTTGGAACGCAGCTAAATTTTGAGGTTAACGATGACCAATAAGTTTTAAGTGTCTATTATATTATACAAGTGGCTAACTAGAGCATCTCCAATCTATGATTCTTTAATTCCAAAACGCTATCTACTTTAGAGAGTCATACTTGGACTTAAGTTCCAATAGACGGGTTTGGCTCTTCAACCCTCTTATCTATTCTTACTTTATATAGGAGATTTTATAAGTTACAAATTTCAATAATCTACTTCTTAAGTTATTGGATAATTGACCATTGACATATAAAAAATATGTTATATATATAATGAGGATAAATCAACAAATATTTATTAAAAAAGGGAAATGAAATGTCAAAATAGAAAGTATTGTTTGAATATACAAAAAAAAAATTTAATTCTCTAAATTTAAACACGTTCTATGTTATACAAAAGATGTTTTTTATGAATAGAATGGTTGCATTTAATAAAATGAAAATTCTGATTATTCATTTATTGGATTATTATCTTCAAATTTATTGGTCATTGTCATCTAAAAAAATATATGTTAATTAAAAAAGTGGAAAAATAATAACTATATTTTGAAATAGTAAAATAAAGAGCTTATTTGAGTGTGTCGAAAATTTATTGTTTAAATTTAAACATGTTCTCTATTATGTATGATATGCTCTTTAAAAATAAAAAGACTATTGGAGAGGTTATTACATGGAACAAACTTGACTCTTAAAACGTTAATTAACTGGGATTAATGTACCATAAACTTAGCTAAAAAATATTAAATTGGAACAAGAGTAGTATTAAATAACTAAATATTCGAGAAATTTTATTTCATCAGGACTAAGCACAAGTCCCACTCATTTATTTTTAACTTGTTACACATAAAGTGAGTACTAGACATACCCAGTAGTTGATATATATATAACATTAGGTAAACATTAGGTAGAAGTTGTGGCTCGAAGCTTAATTAAGTTGAGATACAGTGTCTCCAACCTTCCAATCTCTAGGGATGTCAAAGGTTAACTGTGCTGTCTTGACTTGATCCTCGGAGGCATAGTGAACTCTAGCGCGAAAAGAATCCGTGGGTGGATTTGAAATGTCGAATACTGTTCCATATGCCCTTCGCATTGGCCTCCATTCCTCGCAACCCTCCTTTGTTCATTAGCAGAAACGGGGTACAACATCAATGACCATTGAAAATAATATTTAATTTTGTTTAAAAAGTTACTTTTTTTAGAGATTATGTCTTTTGCTAGTAAAACAAGTAATTTTGGAAATTAGTTTGACAAAATTTGTAACTTAAAGGTAAGCCCCCTTCTTTGGTTTAGATAATAATCAAAATTTTAGTAGATTTTGATAAAAGTTGATGCAATGTGGTTGAAAAGTAATAGGTTCCATAAAATGCGTAATTAAGATTAATTGCTTACTTTGATTTAGATTTTAATCTATTTTTTTACTTGAATCAAATAGGGGCTAAGTCTGAATTACATTTTAATCTCTACGTAACATAATATTCGAGAAAAGTTAGTTGATTTGGTTGACTGGAAAATGTAACGTAGTAGTGACATATTTTGAAGAATTGAAATTTCAAATTGAAACTGAAGAGGATAATTTGTCTAAAAAGGTAAGCTTCTGAACAAAAATTTTCAAAAGAAAAGTAATTTCTAACACGTTCAAAACTTTAACTAGCTTTTAAACATAGGAAAAAATGATGGCATAAAAACTTGGTGCTCGTGACATAGAAAAAGGAAAGGTTTTGTTAGAGGATATACCTCCCCGATGTCTATACCAGAGATGTCAGAACTTTCCTCACTGAATAAAGGAACCATGGCCAAGTAGAAAGGGTAATTGCTACTCTCATGGATACTTAGCTCAAGGTCGCGATCATAATCACATTGAACTCTTTTGTATTCAATGTCAACTACACCATAAGCAAATAGTTCTGCAGCCATGCCGGGGTGAGCCAATTTTTCGAAGCCACGTTTGCTCATTATGAAGTCTGTTCTGTCTCCCTCGCCATAATCCGTTACCACGACCTTCACTCCCTCCTCAGTGCAATGTCTTGGGTTGTTGCACTTCACCTAATTGTGTCATTGATTGTCAAACATCAGCTTATGCATGGGCAGATTTACAATGGGGGCAGTGGGGTCAACTGCCCCCACACTATTGAGTTTTTCTATTGGATTTCCAAGATTTTGCACAAAATTTTAAAAAAATTTCTTGTAGTTTTCAATTTTGCTCTCACAGTTATAATTTTGTGAAATTTGTCCCCACGACTTTAAAGTCCTAGCTCTACCCTTGAGCTCATGGGAGAAAATTGTGACACTAATAGCTCCAAACGTAGCCCCCAAGAGATATTATAAAGCACGGACTTATTTTTAATTTTTTCTTTTGGGAATAAATTGCCTTACCTGATAGCAAGCTCCACAACCACTTCCACTATGGTAAAGTTTAGAGACAGCAGCGACTTCACCATTGTTAACGGTCTTTCCAAACTCACCAAACCCACAAGCTCCAGCTAGTAAAATTATGAGAAAAAATGTGAGAAATAAGAAATATATAAATTCAATTTGTTGGTTCATGCAAAAAATCGAGATGGAGTGATCAAAGTAGAGAAAATCCATTAATTTTATTTATTTAATAAAAAGCCATAATTAATTCTAGTATTTAGAAAATAACAAAAAACTTAACTCTTTTGTATACATGTGGCGGAATAGACATAAAATAACATGTGTAAAAATATTTTGGTAAAAGAACGAAAGGTTGGAAAATGCTTTGGGAAATTGTTTGGTTTTTAGGTCATTTATGTAGCTTTCTCAATCAATCTCACACTAAACTAAACATGAAAACAAATTATCTTGACAATTAAATTATTTTTCACCAAAACGAGAAAAGTGTTCGTTTGATAATATAAACATTAGAATTTTGCCCAAAAAATCAGTAGGGCCATGAGTTTTGCTCAGAGACTCACTTCTATATAAAAAAGTAATACCATTAATATTTTGATTGCGGTTGACCGAGTCAAAATATTCAATCATAAGTAGAATATTTGGTCAAGAGAATTGAAAAGCAATTTACATAATTTAATGAATAAAATAAATAAAATCTTGTTAATAATAATGTATGTATTGTTCGCGGCTGAGTACCATGCACTCAAAATATCATAAAGAAGAGTGGAAAAGGAAAACCGAGAGCACCACATACATGCAGTTCCTGCGCCGTCGTGGCTACCGTAATAGGTTGCTCTCGAGCTGTAAAATCCCTGGCTATGCCCATAACCATGTCCATAACAAGTTGCTGCCAATAGCAATATCATAGGACAAAAGAAGAAATAAGAACCCATTTTTCAGACAATTCCAATTCTTGCAGGGAATAGGTTACAACTTATGGAACTAAAGGATTATGAATATGTAGAATGGACGAGGGATATGCAAAAGCTGGAATGTAGACGCCATATTTATAGCAGAACAAGATCACGCACTCAGAATTGATGATTCTAATATCTACCGTTTTTCTTCCACTAATGACTAATGGTGGAAAGGAAAGGTAAAACTGGAGATGGGTACAATTACAAACTACCGACACCTATCAATATTGTTACCATTATGCTAGTTATATATTCAAAGTTTACATTAAGGTTGATACTGTGTAATGTGTCAAAATCTGTGCTATTGATTGTTTAAAGTGTTGTTAAATTCAATGTATAAAAAGTTGCCACCTCAAAACAATGTCAAACTTGATGTATATGTAGCAAGATTGATATTATCAAAGGTAAAACTTACATCTTCAAATGTACAACATATAACGGCTTGAATTATTCCTCTTAACTATATTAACATTTTTTGGTGGAATATGAAAATTCAATATGTAATACCTGTTAGAGTCTAAGAAGCTCAAATATGCAGCTCAAATGTGAAATTTTATCGATCAAAAGTGTGCAATTTTATCGATCAAAAGCTTAAATGAGTAAATCCAATTTCAAATTGATAGTAAAAAATGAGCTACGATTTTGTGGGAACAAGCAACACATAAGAGTATGAGTTACACCTCCTTACAAAATCATCTTTATAATTTGTTCACATAAACAACATAAAATTACAAAAGAAGTGGTGCCATAGGGGGACAGGGATCACGACCGTCCCGCAACATTTTAATTTTAAAAAAAATACATAATACTTAGACATCGTCTTTTATTATTTTTTTTCACCCCCAAAGTGATAATCCAGCTTTGCCACTGGAAAATAACAACGTCATAGAATGAAGAGCACATGTCTTTAAAGTTCTTGTTTAATTTGGGAGTGTTTAAATTATAAATTAAGAAGCATATTTCATAGAATGTGTGAATAAAAACTTAGCGATATGTTGTAGGTTCATAGAATATATGGATAAAAGATGTTTGACCGGTTTAATGATGGTTTTTAGTGAAACTTAAAATTCTAGAGATGCTAAAACTTTAAATATGATGTAACACTAATTTTTACTATATTGTTTTTCACCTCCTCCAAAACTATTTTTTTTTTTTAAATAATAATTGTAATTCTATTGGTAGATCTTCACTTGTGGCGGAGGAAAACCGTGGTTACAACTACGAAAAATGAAAACAAGGCAAATTACAATTATCTAAACGAATGCAACCAATAGTATAAATAGGGAACTAGAGATTGATTCTAAAAAATCTGAACGACCTTGAGATCCAAGACGCGCTAAAGAATCTGCCACGTTTGCTTCTCGATAAATATGTGATATATCAATAGATATAACATGAACAAGCTCCAAAATATCCTCCCAAATTAGTCGAACAGACCAAGGTATGTTAACATGATGATGAAACCAATGAACCACCATATTAGAATTTGTTTCTATAGCAATCGTTTCTATGTTAAGGACATAGCATATTTGAAGGCCTATCTTAAGTGATGATACCACTACTAAAGTGTTAGTACCAACCCCAAGAAAATGATAGAACCCAAAACTATTAGCATACGCTACATTATGATGGCAATTACAAACAAAATGACAATTCATCATCATAAAGTTAAATTCAAAATGCAACTTTATTATAACAAAAAGAATGACTGCTTGAGGACCTCGTTCTTAACTTATTCACCCCACTCAGTTTGTGTCAATATTTTTTCTACCTTCTTAGAGCATTATCAATGGCTACACCAAATTTGATGTAAAAATTGGAGATGTTCTGAGCACCAAATTCTATATCTAAAAGGATATAGATGTACCATTGGAGATAGTCTTATACCAAATTTGGTGTAAATAATGTTGCACCAATTAAATTTATTACATCAAATTTGATGTACCATTGGAGATGATCTTACACTGCACATACGTAAATGTACAGTATTTATATGGTAATTAGGATTGTACTTTTTAACTGTATGAATTTTATACATTTTGACAAAATAAATAGAGAAAATATATGTACGTACCACAGTAATTAGTCTGGTATAGGTCAAGTCCCGCAGATGAATACACTCAAACATAATTATAAAACTCGGCTCGACCATATTGCCCATGAGCTCATGGCTCGTTTGGAATGCTAGGCTCGTTCATCGAGGGCCAAGCTCAGCTCGGCTCGGCCCTCGAGCTCGTGGCTCGCCCCTTTATTTTTAGATAGAGCCCCCTCCTTTATCCGGGTTTGGGAACGTCTACTTAAATTTCGAGTAGGGGAAGTTAAAAATTCTAAATAAACTTGTTGCGTGTACAATCTTTTTTTTTTTTTTTTAAAAATAAAAAATAGTATTATAAAATAACAAATTTTATTAATATAGTTAAATTAAGTATCACTTACCCGATGACATGCGATTTCGACATATTTATGTTACAGTCGAAAATGAGAGTCTTGTCAATCCTTCACATACATTAATGTTTCCAAAATATCTTATTTTAGTCGACTTCTAACCTCACACAGAACCCTCTTACCTGCACTAAAAGCAGACTCCGAAACTACAATGCTTATCGGAAGTATTAGTAGGTCATTTGCAATCGCATAAACCACGGGCCATCGCCGTTCATACTTTCGCCAGAAGTTAATTACTTCTTTCGAACTTTCTTTTAATTGATGCATTACTAAGCATATTATGATTAAAGTAATCAAGTAATCAATACATTTGGACTTGCGTCCGATATCTGATTATATGCGGTAGGTATACTACTACTAGAAGAACCTATTGCATCATATCTATATGTATTAATGCCTTTAAATAAATTTATTATTTCAACTTCGTCTTCTTCAATATTAGCAGGATGAGTAGGTGAAGAGGTGCTCGACTAGTATTTACACCCATTCGTTTTGCATATAATTCATACATTTCACATAAAGTTCATTCTAAATTTCTATAAGTGATATATGTGTTAAATGTTAAAGATTTTGAAATCTGATCAATTATATATTTAGTACCTGATAAATTGAATTGGGGGTCCATGATGCATGTTAAAGGAAATAATATAGGCAAGTCTCTCCAATATTTTTTAAACTTTAGTTCTATAAAATATATAATTTCACTAAATCATGGCCATTTTTTGTATTTATGAAAAGCCCTTTCATTGATATAAAGATGCTAAGACACAGACAACTAGTGGGATAATACACTCCAAATAAAATATTTGTAAAGTCATAAAAACTTGTCAAAATATTTTTAAAGCTTAAAGCCAATCAGATTCATTCAAAATAATGTTATCATCGTTTCTAATATGTCTATTGTTATAAAATTCAGTTATTAAATGTTAAAATTCTGTGCATAATTTTAATAATAATTAAGTGGAGTTCCATCTATGTCCTACCCAACTAGCAAATATTTTCGTATTCGTCACCCCAAATTTGACACAAAATTCCTCAAAAGCTTATTTTCTGTTAGGTGAAATCGTGATATATATATTAGTGGGCATCTCCAATTCTTTGAATTTCATTATTAATATATTTCAAATCATCTTACACAATTCCATTAAAAATATGACACACACAACGAATATGAAATAAATAACCATCGAAATCGGGTTGCAGTACCCTACACAATTTATCGATAACTGCATATTAACACTAGCGTTGTCAAATGTAAAATAACGAATTTTACTCTCGCAATGATGTTCTCTAATAATGCTCATGATAGCGCTGAATACATTGTTAGCGTTGCGAAAAAATACAATTATTTTAAAAGCATTAATTTTTTTATGCGTACACCAAAGTGAGTCTATTGTCTTTTAGGATATATTGGATTTCGTTACTCCACAAGTAGCACCTCAATCACATATGAACCAACAAATATAACTTCTCCTTTTATTATTGAACTATTTAATTCCATGTGTAGAATGCTTCTTTCGTATCAATTGGTCTACTTGTATTATAATTGAACCTTACTATGTAGACCCTTAATCAAAACGTTATTGAACATGGCACTAGACTAAAATATTATCATACAAACTAACATCCTCAAAAAGTAAATATACATTTTTCTACATATAAAATACATGAGTAGAGTATGAACTTTATTTGTGGTCACCATACTTGAGCTGTCGGCATATTTAGTCTGATTTATAATGAACGATGAACCACGATAAAAAAAAAATACTTTCACCACTCACCAATATATAGATATTTTTCTTGTGGAGGGACATGATATTTTGGTCAATATTGGATGGACAAGTTAGCTCCCATTAGGGACATTTTAGAGAAATATTCCTAGGCAGTCGAAATAAAGTAGAAATAAAATAATAATTTTCTAAAATGCTCATAATTACTAGACTAGGAAAGGAGAATTACATTTAGGCGCTTTGACACTTGGGGGCACAGCTCACTGGTTAGGTGCATTTGGATACTTCCTGCCATGATAAGATAATTTATGATTCAATTGGATCAAAGTCGCCAGAGCTTCTTATGAGTTTATAGTTATTTGACACCTGTTTGGTTGAAATTTTTTGATAATAAATTTTGTGAAAAATAAATTTCTTTGGAGAATGTATGATTAAAAAAATAAGGAAAAATTATAGATCCACATAACAATTATTTATTGGAAGAATGTGTAGTTGAAAATGAATTTAAAAAAAATTGAACTAGGGACTTAATCTAGAATGAAATAACAATGAGATAAGTTTTATGAACATAAACTCCTATCCTCTATAAAAATCTCAATTTTTCTTAGTAAGGTATCGTTATTCTATTTTTGAACATCAATGATAATATTTAGAGTGAAATTAAAAATTAATATTTTTCTATAAAAAATAATTGATTTCTCGAAACATAAACACAAAATCTTGAGCTATTTACATGGAAAGATCCACGAGATGATGTTTTGATGAGGAGCACTAAAATTGGTGAAGTTGAATCCAAGGGACCCCACTTATTAGTCTTTACTTGGAGGCAGAAATTGATTAGGATCATATTACTATGCCGGAACCACATGTGCCCTAGCAGTGCCTAGGGGGTGGTAGAATGGATAAATCCAATTAATTAAGAATAATCTTCCTTGTACACGACAATGTCATGGGAGACATATGGTGGTATGATAGATAGTGATTGTGTGTTGTGTGCATTTTTTTTTCCAAATTGTCCAATCATGTATTGACACGTGTTTCCTTCGACAATGAGTTTATTATTGAACTTGTCATTGTAGCATAACTCATTGATTAATGGAGAAATTACTCCAACCAAGACACTTTAAGAGTAAGAACACTGAATCTTGATATTTAGAGTAGATTGAGTTAATTAAGATTGTGATTATTGTCAAATTTGTGATATGAGGAATTGTTCCCTTTTTAAATAATATGTATTTTTTTGAGTATTTTAAATAAACATACCATTTCTCCCTTTAAAAGTGTTACCAATGCAATCGAACTAGAATCTAAAGAATTTTGGAAATTGTAAATAGAGCTTGTTTGTTAGAGGTTCGGCTTTTGTTTCTTATAAAAGAGTTTAATGAGAAACTTATGATAGACCAAGTTCTCTGAAAGCTCTTTTAAACATATAAAGTAGTTCTAGAAAATTATTTAAACATTTTCTAAAGAAACTTCTTTCAAAAATAGTTTTCAACCACAAAGACTTTGTCAAACGGGCCATAACCTTGTAAAAACTCTTTCAACCACACTCATGTACCAAATACACACTCATTGTACACTCATCTTTTTCTTTCCCAATCATGAACCCCTATTTCTATATGTGACTGATACTACAAGATCTAATTCAGTAGATCAGTTATTATCAAGACTAACCAAGTAACATGGAGCAATCGACCCAACCATCACTAAGAACTGATGGCTTATAAAGTTGGCTGCAAATAAATAACAAGTGTTTAGTAAAGAGTTGATTTAGCTAAGGCGTAAAAGGTGAAGACACGAGCACGGGATCGACAAATTGTTGATTCTTTCGAATAGTAATTTGGATCAAAATTATAGAAAAAACTCTTAGTATATTAATTTTTCAAACTAACAAAAATAAACAATACATAGCATGCTACTTAAAAGGAAATCTAATCTAATCTAGTGTTGCGTGCATGAAAACTTCTAAAAGGCTAGTGCTTTTATTCTGGACATGTTTCATATGCTCTTTGGAAATTCTCAAAAACATTTTTAAACTCAAAAAACAGTTTCCTAAGATTTTTATTTTGTAAAATATAGAAACTTTTAAAAACCTCTACATAAAGTTTTAAGAAACTTTCAACTATAATATTTGAAAGGAAAAACACGTAACTATAAAGGTTTCAAAATAAATTTTCAAAAATAAGAAACTTGTGAAAAAGTTCCAAAAATTATTTTGTGACCGCCAAACAAAATTGAGTGACCTATTAATTACTTAAATAGGTCAAAGTCACAATAATACACAATTTATGGTTACGATTGTTCACGAAAATATATTTCAGATTAAAACCTTTGCAAGTGTACGGTTCGTTAAAAAGTAATAAAATTGATGTTTTTGAATGCGAGTGTCATCCTATGAAGATTGATTAGTTCAATTCTTATTACCTTAAATTTAACCGAAACTAGAATGAAATGACGTTTTATTGTGATGAAATTATAACTTAAACAATGCTAAGTATGTGGGTAAAAATTATTTAACTAAATTCAATGCAAACGATGTTAAATGTAAGTTGGAGTGTTTGAATTTAGGATGAATGTACTAGGATCACAAATCCTTATGTAATAATTCTTTTTAAACTAATTCTACACTTTGACAACACGGTAAAATATTGACGAATCAATGTTCCTNTTTTTATGACGGACGCGAACATACAAGATTGCATGAATTTTTATGAACACTTAAAGATTCACATAGAATATAACGGTATATTCCTATCCCCTGTCGGATCCTACGATGATTTACACTATGTTGAACCTATTTTTCTTCTTTCAAATGTATAAAATAAACCACCAAATTCATACAATTACCGTGCATAATAACCATAGAGAAAAGATAATCATTTAAATCATTCAAAATTCAAAAACATGTTTTCAATGTCAAATATAAAAAACTAAAGATTAAAAATTCTTATTATGATGTTCATCGTTCTCTTAACACAAAAACAATCTACCTAAACAAGTTATAAAAAAAGAATATAAAAGAAATATTGAAGAATCGACATCATCCAATATAATTCTTGAATTTATTTTCGTGTTCTTGGCTTTGATCTTCGTGTTTTTCGTTTGTTCTTTGCTCCAAAATCTCTTCAAAATATGTTGTAATGCGTGTTTCTTAATTTTGGACGGCCCTAGGGTTTTAAAAGGTGCCCTAAGATTCATTTCCATAAGAGTTATATTCAAATTAGGAAATCAGAAAATGTTCCCCTATTTGGCCTAGGCGAGTACCCAATAGAAAATGGGACGACCGCCCAGGCTTAGAAAATGGCCCATGTTAATTAGGTTAAGGGTCAGGCGGTCGCCCAACAAATATGACTGGGCAGCTGCCCAGTTATAAAAGTTTAGCAAAATTTCTTTTCAGCCATTTTCTTCATTCTTTCTTCTATCTTAGTCCTCTACATCAAATTACTCAATTGTAGTGCTTTAGCTTTTATTCAAATGCACAGTAGTTCCCAACAATCCATCAAAACGGGTTCAAAAAATGGGGTTCAAAATTGAACTAAGATAAAAATAACCTAAGTTTAGTGAAATGTAATAATAAAACGACACAAAATCTTAGTAATATGGCCCTGAATAAGTGCACAAAAATGCACTTATCAAGCACCTCCAAACTAAAACTTTTGTTTGTCCTCAAATAAAACAAAACACAACCAAACTTAGGAAATAAACCATATCACTAACCAAAACAAATATCCAATAACAAATTAAACGTTAAACGGCTTACCATATGCCTCAAGTTTGAATTTAAATAACACTCTAGAAAGATCCAAACAACATAAAAAAAATAATATTTACTTATCTAATACTCGGCTTAGTGTGTGTGATTAGCCAATATTGAACTCAGACCCATACTAGAACACAACCAACTAAGTGTTGTTGATTTAATCATAATCCCAATCCTTGTGTGTTTAGTTTTTCCTCACACCTCTCATGCAAAATCACTCCTTATGCTTTTCTCTCCAATGCCAAGGTATTTTCGCACATATGGGTTCCTAATAATCATTAAAATGCATTTTTCCACACTAACTGAACATAATTAGATACTTATGTATCTAGAAGGAAAATGGTAAGTATTTCTCAAAGTTACACCATCAGTTTCCAGAGTTCAAATCTTGAAGTCTTTACAGTACACCTCTCACTTCTGATAATCTAAATCCCTTTTTCTTTCTTCATTTTGAATATATTTTGATTGCTGTATTTCTCACTGCTATAGTCTAAATCCTTTTTTTCTTTCTCTTGCTACGTTCATATTTTGATTGCTTTATTTTTTTTTTTTTTTTGACATCTTGTGTGCAAGACTTCTCTCTATTAAGCTTTCTAAATGACATATGTAGCGATTTTTAGGCCGATGTCTCCCGAGTTAGATAACCATAGGGCACCAGGTTTTAAATACCCAAACATGCTTAATAACTCGAATCATAAAGGCTATGAAGAGAAATCTAATATGTATCACATTTTCTTTTCACATGGGATTCAAATTTTAACATTGGTCAGTGCCCGTTCTAGACTTCTTAACTCAAAATCCTTCAACCAAAGATTTGATCAAAGAACTCCAAACCATCAAACTTCTGTGAACACAAACACTAACATTCTCACTCCAAACTGCTTTTTAGCAATTTGTTTTCTATATAATTGATTTGGGGATTTTATTCAAACTTAGGTCAACACATCTACCATTATATCCACATAATCAAGTCATGATCCAACATAAGTGATAAGTCAATGATGAATGTGTGCTCAAGTAAACGAGTCTATCATGGATAAGCACTCAAGTAAAAGCATAAGATACGATGTTGTCCAATTCTAGCTAAAGTTATACTCAATTCAAACAAATATCATCATTGGCAGCTAGTACTAGATGCTAATAATAATAATAAAAATAACAATAATAATAATTATTATTATTATTTTTACAAACCCGATAATCATTTGAAAAGTAAGCAATAAAGATCTTAATTCTTCATTTACTGACCCCCATCCCCAAACAAAATCTTACATTGTCCCCAATGCAAAAAAAAATAAAATAAAATAAAATAAAATAAAACAAACAAAAAACATATACAAAATAAAGGAGTAAATGATCAGAAACTCCCTGGGGTAGATGTGGATGAGTGGAAGAACTAGGCTGGTTCAACTGGCCTGATGAACTAGTGGTCCTGAAGGACTCGACAGTCCTCACTATCTGACTGATGTTTTGATCAATTGCCTTCAATCGACTCCCAAAACACAGTGTCTACTCGTGTACATGATCATAAGCATAAGTGATGGTTTTTTGATCATGGTTCATGCTCTCATCATTTTGCTGAAACCTTCGTACTTGCATACTCACTCTCTGCAGTTTTCCCTCAATATTAATTTGCCTCCCTGCACCACCTCAAGAATATTTGTTATGTTGCCAACAGACCGACCCAACTCCAATTGGTTTACCTGCATCTGAGCCCATTGTTGACTCAGGAGGGTCATGTTGGCATCTAAAGCATTCTGCGGTGGGGGATGAACTTGCTCGGGATGATGTACTCTTTCTACCCCTCTAAGCTGAGCTTCAGAATCTTGGAAAGAAGTGGAACCTCGACAGCCAAACAAATCCCACTAATAAGGCAGGGAAACATAATATTGTGCCATGGATCGATCGATGCTGCCAACTCTCGTATGAAAGTGAAAATATGGGATCCCAAATCAATTTTGTGCCCTTGTGCCAGATGATAAAGTAGGTAAGCCCTTTCTCCATTAAACCAACTCCGTTGGGTGGTAGGATGGATATTGGTGTGGACAAAGATATGGAGGAGTCTCAACTCCGAAGTCAACCGATTATTCATGAACCGGTCCGTACGAAGTGCCTATGCATCATTTCTACCATATAAAAATTGAGCAATCAATGCCATATTAGGCTCAGTAGGTAGTGGCTCGATATTAGTGCGGTTTAGCTCGTATTATCTGTCAATCATAGTCAGGTTGAATCGAATCCACTTGCCTCTTACCTATGTTTGGTCCCTATGTGATGACTCGGGGATACCAATTTCACTATTGAAGTTGGCAAAAAACTCCCTCACGCTGCATGAGGAGTCCTAACAACTCTGTCCCAACCACAGTGGTGAATAATTCTTTCTAATAGGCTTCCCAGAAAATCATCAATCACGACTCGCCTCTATTGGTAGAATTTTTTATCCTTCTACTTCTCTTCAAGATTTTCAACATTGAAGAACCTTGGTATATTTTGTTGACCTATGATTAATTTCATCCTTAATGTTTTGATCATAACAAACAAGATTAATATTGTCTCTAAGAATTGATTTTGAGTGATTATAGTTCAATGTTAAAATCAATCGAGCATTGTCAAAATCAACATATTATAAACAGAGCTCATGAAGAAGATCAAGATCGAAGTCAAGCATTAAAGCTAAATGTCAAGAAAGANATCAAAATTTTTCATTTCTCTTTGTACTTAATTTATCTATATCAATTTTAAAAGAGATATATTTTTTAAGAAGATTCTTGCACTTACATTACATAAACTTTTCTTCTTCTTCATATTAAAATTTTGATTGATTGAACTAAACTTGTAAAATCATCATATTCATCAAAATTTCTCATTTCTCTCTTAGTACTTAATTTATTACAATCATTCATTAAAAGAGAGGTATTTCTTGAGAAGATTTTTGAACCTACATTGTATTTATCTCTTCATCTTCTTATTAAAATACTTTGATTGATTGAATCTAATTTTTTATTATCATATTCATTAAAGTTTTTCATCTAACACTTGAGATATCATTTATTACTATTCATCAGTATTATAAAAGGCATAATGCGTGGCGATACGTGGAAGCCAAACTATGGGCTAACCGAGTTTAGGCGAGGCATATGCATTAAAAAGCGTAAAAATACGTTTTTTTTATTTTTATTTTTAATCAATTAAAAATCATTTAATAAATAAAAATAATACTTACTAAACATTTAAAATAGATTTATAGGAACTTTTTTTTTTTAAAGTTTCCAACAAAAATATAAGTTTCAAATTCAAATACAAAATGTAAGTAAATAGCATAAGAATTTAAATCTTATCTAACTCTTTATCGAACTCCAATTCAATAACATCTTCTTTATCTAATTCGTCATTCGTGTCTTCTAATACAAAATCCTCTTCGTCGGGCTCCCTTATTTCATTCTAAGCATTTCTAGTACCTCTCGATGGTTGTAATATATTATTTGTAAGAAATTTTTGGGTTCAAGTGGTTGTTTTAAATTAGAGCAAACTAAAGAAATTAGCATTTAATAATTTTTAAGTTTAAAAAATTGTTAAAAAAAAATGATAATGCGCACTAGGGCACGCATAATTGTGCCTAGGTGTGTATTAGCGGTCAACGACGTGTATTAGCGGTCAACGACAACCGTTGACCGCTAAATAAAACGCCAAGCCACTTGGCTTGGTGTTTTAACCTTGCACCAAGCCAAGGCGCGCCTTTAGAACGCTGCTATTCATTGAAATGTTAGCCTATCTTAGTACTTAATTTGTTTGTATTATTTATTAAGAGAGAAATTTCATTGTAAAATCACTTTGATAAAGTGTGGGTCGTGTTAAAGTCCTTTAAAGATCAACATTGTATAGGGATCGGTGTTCCTTGTTGTAAGTCACCATGTGAGTCATATTGAGGTCCCATAAAGCTTAATAGTATGGGTCGTGTTGAGGTCCTATAAAGCTAAACATTGTATTTTATCGGTGTTCCTTATTTGTAAGTTATCGAAAGTGTTGTAAATGGTTAGATTGCACCATAAGTCAAATCAACATAGTGAAAAGGCCTTGCTCGTGCTGGAGAGCTTGGTAACGGAGGACGTAAACCATTGTTTTGGATCGAACCTTCACAATTTTATCGTTTGCATCCTCTCTCGCTTTTACTTATTGCTTTTATATTTGTGCTTATTATTTGAATTAATCTATTTAGTCTTTAATTGCTTAAATTTAGATTAATTTTTCTAAAAAGTTTTAAAAATCAATTCACCCCCTCTTGGTTAGTTATTCTTGGGTTATCATATTCCCATCCTCAAGATTTGCGCTTACCCTCTGACTGCGGGTTGATGTCTCACCAACCTTAGACTTCCATTTCTCTTGAGCTGTAGCTTTTATTTTTGGTGGCATTTTGTGCCTACATATGAAAATAGAAAATGTAAGTATAGGAGGTAATAAACATATAAGTAGGATAAAGTGGGGAATAGCCCCCAAATTATAAACTCTATGTCAATTTTGTTGTGCCAAAATGTAAAAATCCATGTCATGCTCTAGAAAATATGATGATATAGGGTAAGTATCCAATAAACAAAGATAATGCAACTCACATGCCCCTAAACGAACATTAAAGATGCAAATTCATGTTTTTACCCAAAATCGGTCAAGGTTTTTCACCACCGAAAAAATCAAGAAAAAGTGAACTTTTCCCAGATGATCTCCGAGTATAAGAAAACGTATATGTTAGTCTAATGCTTGTTCAAATTTGAGTCCAAATAGAGGTCGTTTGGGTTAGACGTGGGGGTGACGAAGTTGGTGACGTGAGATGGGTGATGCCTAGGCAATGTCAAGCCAAAGTGTGCCAATTGGAGTCTATGTGTTTTAATGTTTTCTAATGCAATTTCATAGAGCCACAACACTAAAAACAATATCAAATGTGTACCAATGAATCTAAATGCTAGATGTGCTTAATTACACAAGAATTTCTATTGAGGGAAATTGTCAAACACCTTGAAGGCACCTAGGTTCCTTTAAAATTGAAAGAAATCAAAGTGTGAATCAAAGATCCATTTTTCCTCACAACACAATCCAATAAACCACACCTTATGCAATCCCATACTCCTCAATTATAAGTCAATTTTTGTGTAAAAGTAGTGGCAAAATATTGTAGTGGAAGGGAATAGAAGCTAAGAACATACCTTGAATTCCTTTGGAATGATGTAGAAGGGGGATGATTCACAAGTTAAACAATTGAGATTTTCTATTTAAACAATTGAAATTGGCTTATGATTGTAGAATGAGTTGTATGAGAAGAAGAGTTGAAGGGGAAGGAGGTGTGGAGTCATGTGCTACGGTGGGTGGAGTATGGTTCTCTTTTAAAAACATGTTGAATGCAATTTTTTGTTTTTTTCTGTCGACTGGGTGGTCGTCCGGTATAAAACTGGGCAGACCTGGTGGCCCTTAAATGATCCAAGCAAGCGCCTGATTATTAAAGCTGGGTGCCGCCTAATTTTACAGCCTTTTATTTTATCTAAAGTCTCAGGTTTTATCTACAACTCAAACTGGCTTCCTATCACCCACATCACAAACTTATGGTCTCAAAATACTTGATTTTAACCGAATCATCTAAGTACCACCCAACACGATCTAAACATGTGCACAACATAAGTAAATTAGCTTGGATCATACATAGACTCTGTGTTACCTATAGGGACGATGAATGACCTAAGTTTACTAAAAATTATCAAAAACATGAATAAAAAAAAATAAAAATTTCTAATCTAATGCATAATCTTATTGGAAATTATAAAAACTCGAAAAAGAAATTTCTAAGCTAATGCATAAAGCGAAATAAATAAAAGGAAGAAATATTGGGTTGCCTCCCAACAAGCGCTTGTTTATAGTCAATAGCTCGACTTTATGGTAGTTGATTCACTCCGTTGTTTGAAGATGAATAGTTGACTTTTCCTTTGAGAATTCACCGCTCCAGTAGGGCTTCAGTCGCTGTCCATTAACTTTAAATGTCTCCTTGCCATCATGAGTGATCTCTATAGCCTCATATGGAAATATCTTGGTAATTGTGTATGGACCTGACCACTTTGACCTCAACTTTCCCGAAAAAAGCTTGATTATCGAGTCGTATAACAAGACTTTTTGGCCAACCTCAAACTTTCTTCTTTGAATATACATGTTGTGCCATTTTTTGGTGTGCTCCTTGTAGAGTTTTGCATTCTCATAACCTTCCAGTCAAAATTCATCCATTTCATTCAACTAAAGTAATATTTCTCACCATCTGCTTTCAAATCAAAATTTAAGTTTTGATCGCCCAGTAAGCAGGGTGTTCTAATTCAACGGCAAGTGGCATGCTTTTCCAAAAACTAAGCAATAAGGAGACATGTCGATAGGTGTTTTGAACGCTGTTCTGTAAGCCCAAATGCGTCGTCAAACTTCTTATACCAATCCTTTCTTGAAGAACTCACTATCACCTCAAGTATCCACTTTAATTCACGATTGGAGATTTCAACTTGCCCGCTAGTTTGAGGGTGATAAGGAGTAGCTATACGGTGTCGGACACCTTATTTAGCCAATAAGGACTCAAATTGTCGATTGCAAAAGTGTTTGCCCCCATCACTTATGATAGCTCTAGGTGTGCCATAACATGTGAAAATATACCTCTTTAGAAACTCGATCACCATCGATGGTTGGTAATTCTTCTGCTTCCACCTATTTGGAGACATAATCAACTGCATCTAGGATTTACTGATTTGAGAACGACAAAGGGAAGGGCCCCATAAAGTCAATCCCCCATACGTCGAAAAGCTCAACCTCTAGAATGCTATTTAAAGGCATCTCGTTCCTTCTAGAGATGTTTCCTGTTCGATGGCATCTGTCATACATTTTCACGAACTAAAAAGCAACCCGAAAGAGTAAAGGCCAATAGAACCCAGACTATAAAACCTTAGCAGCCATTTTTGATACTCCAAAGTGTCCTGCGTATGCAGATGAATGACAATGTTCCAGTATTTGAGATACTTCATATTTAGGAACACATCGCAGTATAATTTGATCTGCCCCTCCCCTGTAGAGAATGAGATCCTTCCAAAAATAATATTTCAAGTCGGAAAAGAATTTCTTTCGCTAACGACTTGAATAATCCGGTGGATGATAGATTTGGCCAAATAGTTAACTATATCCGCATACTAAGGTGCCTCTTCCACGCTAAATATCTGCTCATCTGGAAAAATCTCATTGATCTCTACTGACTCATTCTGCTCTCCAGGTTCAAGTCGAGATAAAAGATCGGCTACGACATTTTCACTGCCCTTTTTGTCCCCAATCTCTAAATTAAACTCTTGCAGAAGTAATACCCTATGGATTAGTCTTGGTTTGGTATCCTTATTTGTCATCAAATATTTTAAAGCGGCATGATTGGTGTAGACTATGACCTTTCATCCAACAAGATATGATCGAAATTTATCAAAGGCATAGACCACAGCTCGAAGCTCTTTCTTAGTGGCGGCGTATTTAATTTGCGTGTCGTTCAAGGTTTTGTTGGCATAGTAGATCACATGAAATATTTTGTTACTTCGCTGTCCCAGTACGATCCCTATGGCGTAATCACTCGCATCACACATTAATTCGAATGGCAAAGTCCAATCTGGTGTAATGATCACTGGGGCTGAGGTCAGCTTCTCTTTTAAAGTGTTGAAAGCCAATAAACACTCCGCAGAGAAGTCAAAATTGACATCTTATGATAGCAAGTTGCACAGAAGCTTTGTGATCTTCGAGAAATCCTTAATGAAGCGTAGATAAAACTCGGCAAGCTCAAGGAAACTGCGAACACCCTTAACTGATGTAGCATTTCTCAATAATTTGAATTTTTGCTTTGTCCACCTCTATCCCATTAGTTAGAATGTAATGTCCCAATACAATGTCTTTGTGTACCATGAAGTGACATTTTTCCTAGTTCAATACCAAGTTGGTCTCCTTGCATCGCTGTAATACCAAACTTAAATGCTCCAAACATTTATCAAACGACGATCCAAACATCGAGAAGTCATCCAGGAAGATTTCTATGATTTTTTTTTCACTTTATCAGAGAAAATTGCCATCATGCAACGCTGAAGGGTACCGAAACATTGCATAAATCGAATGGCATCCTACGATAAGCAATGTACCATAGGGTCAAGTAAAACTGGTCTTCTCCTGATCGTCGGGTGCTACTAAAATCTGATTATATCTTGAGTATTTGTCAATGAAGCAGTAGTATGAGTGCCCTGCCAGTCTTTCCAACATCTGATCGATAATTAGAAGGGAAAAGTGATCCTTTTGAGTAATAGCGTTGAGTTTACGATAATCAATACAAACTCCCAATCCTGTAATAGTCCTGGTGGAAATTAATTCGTTCTTTTCATTCTGCACCACCATAATACCACCCTTCTTTGGCACGACCTCAACTAGGCTAATCCAAGAACTATCTGATATGGGATAAATGATACCTGCATCCAAGAGTTTCAACACCTCTGCTCTGTCTACCTCTTTCATGTTTGGGTTTAACCTCTTCTGACTGTTTACACTTGGTCAAAAATTCTCCTCAATGAGAATCTTATACATGTACAATCAATGGCTGATCCCTTTAACATTTGTAATGGACCATCCTATGGCTGTCTTATTATCCCTGAGTACCCGTAGTAGTCTTTCCTCATCCACCTCGCTGACTGAGTTTGAAATAATTACCGGTAGTGTATAGGACTCCCCCAAGTAAGCATGTCAGAGATGAGGTGGTAGTAGCTTTATTTCAAATTTAGGAGGCTGTTAAATGGATGGTAATAGCTTTGTAGGACCCGTTCCCAAATCCTCAAAATAGCATTTACGCGTGTATGGTGGATTGGTCTCCAAAAACCTCATACATGTCTCAGTCTCAAAAGAATCAGTGTAAGTAGATTGAGAGTGTGCAATGCATGCCTCATATGCATCCGATGGGTGATGTAGTAGAAATATATCGTGGACCACCTCCTCGATCACATCTATCCGAAAACAGCTGTATGACTCAATAGGGAATTTCATGGCCTTGAAGACATTGAAAGAAATATGATCTTCACCAAGTCTCAAAATAAGTTGACCCTTCAGAACATCAATAAGAGCTCTCCCTGTAGCTAAGAATGGTCGACCTAATATGAGTGGAATATCATTGTCCTCTTCTATGTCAAGAATAAGAAAATCAGCTTGAAAGATGATTTTTCCCGCTTTAATCAATACGTCTTCTATGATCCCTCGTGGATGAGTAAGAGATCGATCAGCTAGCTGAGTAGTTACCGTAGTTGCTTTCACCTTTCCTAATATGAGTTTCCTGAAAACAAAAAGTAGAATTAAATTAATACTTGCACCTAAATCATATAAATCTTTATCAAAATAGCAATCTCCAATAGCGCAAGGTACATTACAACTCATTGGGTCTTTTAACTTTGGAGATAGCTTTTTCTGGATTCTAGCGCTACATTCCTCAGTTAAAATCATCATTTCATGTTCTTCTAGCTTGCGTTTATCGGATAGGATGTCCTTTAGGAACTTGGTGTAACTCGGCATTTGGATGAGTACATTGGAAAATGGGATGTTGATGTGGAGTTTCTTGAAGACCTCAAGAAATTTCATGTACTGTTGATCTAATTTTTGCTTTTTCAACCATTGTGGAAAGGGAATGAGGGCTCATAAAGATTGACAAGAGTGGTTACCTTAACATGTAGTATATCTAAACTCTCCTTAGGAAATGTCTCTGTTGTTTGCTCAGTCTGTTCCATATGCTCTTTGTCTAAAGAATGTACTGCTTCCTTACTCGCACTTGGCCTCTTTATATGAATTTCTGATAATTGCACTCGCTTCTGGTCGTTATTGTTTTTGCATGTTCCTTGGGGTTGATTTATGTATTGTTGGGTAATGAACCTGATGCTCTACCAGTCATAGAGAGTGCCATCTGCCCTACTCGAGTCTCTAGGTATTTAATAACATCAGTCTGATCTTGGAGAGTTGTTTTAGTCTTTTTCATGAATTGATTTATTTTCTCCATAAATTTTCCGAACATCTCTTCCAACTAAAATTTCTTCTTATGCTGCTGAAACTAATCATGCGGTCTATTTTTATTCTGATTAGCCCAAGAGAAATTTGGGTGCTTCTTCCAACCTGGGTTGTAAGTATCTGAATGTGGATTATTCTGGTGATGTTGTCCCCATTGTGTAAAATCAACTTTTTCCATACGTTGTGCCAGAATAGGACAATCTGTTGTATTTTGATCTGCCCTACACTCTTTGCAACTTGGCTTCCTTGCTTGTGTTGCATTAGCTGTATGTGATATGCTTTCCATCTTATGAAATAATGAGTCTATCTTCGCAGATAAAGTTGAGTAAACATCTACCTTGTATACATTCGATGTTTTCTTTTGAACCACTCGCTCATAAACCCTTATGGCTGAAGTTATAGCCACTGTCTCGAATAACCACAAAGCTTCGTCAATTGTTTTTGTAGATAAAGAGCCGTTAGATGAAGAACCTACCATGCTTTTGAATGATGGAA
>CAIGRF010367372.1:8446-25652 GCA_903798235.1 Fraxinus ornus | reverse complement strand
ATTCTCAAACCTAAACCAAACCGTTTTTGACCAGTTTGGTTTGGTTCAAAATCATTTCGTTGACGGGTCCACGTGGTACCAAATCGACGGGTCTAAAATGCGATTTCGGTTCGATTTGACGGTTTTTGCTTACATATCTAATTTGGGGTAGATTTAATAATAATGCTCTTAAAGATGCTAAAATTGGGAGAGAATTTGAGAAGCAGTCCACACTTGTAGATTTGGTGGGTTGAGAGAAATGACCAAAATTACATTATATCGATTTTGGATAATTTTTATACCCTCCAAAATCGGTGTCCAAAAAATTTAGTAAGCACCAATTTTTTCTAACACTATAAAAATCGGCGCAACCCAAAATCGGTCAAAATGGGTGGAAACAAAAGCTCCCAAGTAGGGCCTTAGGGTATATTTGATAATAATTATCTTAAAAAAGGTAAAAGTGGCATAGAATCAAAGAAACGATCAAAACCTTTGACGGATTGAAAGAAACGATCAAAATTACACTATATTGATTTTGGATAGTTTTTAATTCATCCAAAATCGGTGTGCAAAAAAATTGGCAATCACCAATTTTTACAACCCTTCAAAAACGAAGCTATCCAAAAAAATAAAAAAAATACTCCCAAGTATGGCCTTAGAGCGAATTCAATTGAAGCTTTAAAATAAATTTCAAATGGTGAACTCTTCTCAAATTCGTGAATTTTTTTATAAATTTATATGAAATTAATAAAAATATTTCGTAGATTTCTACAAATTTTTGTTTTAAAATTTTTTGTAGAATTCATTTGACTTTTGAAAACTATCATCTAAAATAGTTCATTTAAATTAAGTGCAATAATGAAAAGTTCCTATATAGAAGATGAATGTTCGATCCCTATTATCACTCCCATGTAATAAAAAAAAAATTTGAAAAAAAAAAAATGTCGCATTGATTAGATAAATAAAATAATCTAAATACAATATATATAATGTCTGGTATTATCAATAGGGTAAATATATTATCACCACATTTTTTTTCGTTACACCACATTATAGATACACGTCGATTAAAAAATATTTTTGATTAAACTGTTGGGAATTTACAGTTATAATCCTTAGTCTCCAATACATATTAACATATTCACAAAGCACAACAGAAACATAGAGAACAAATGTAGTAAAAATCGAGAGTAACTTCCCCTTTTTGTTATGATGAATATAAGCTCAGGAACAGCCTTTCCTATGCACTGCAAATCGCCTTCCAGAGAAAGTGAAATAAGGATCCAGAACCACACAATACTTGGCTTGAGTCATCGATCCAAAAGATCTACCAAGAGTAGCCAAGTTTAAACCACAAATCGAACCTAAGCCTAGCGAGAAAAACCAACACCACTTAGTCACTATTTCAGACCTAAGTATTCACAAGGGTTTCTCCAATCAATAGGCTTAAATTGATCTTGTGGAACACAGGAAGAAGAAGAAGAGAAACCACAGAGACCGTCCAACCGAGAAAGAGAGAATGAGAGTAGTAGTCTCAAGGAAGGATCCCTCCTTTTAACTCAAAAGTCGAACTAAAGAGAAAATATCTCACAAGAATAAATCTCAACCATCCAACATATCAAATGGTCATAAATCCGGGTCACAAACAAAACACTAGCCCAATAAGTGTTATGGGAACCACTTAAGCCCACATTCTTCACCTTGGTTCTCATAACACACTCTCTCGTTTGCGAATTTGCACATGGAATGACTGTTCATCATCATCGCTCACTACCTGTAAAAAAAATTAACCAGTGTCAATATGTAACAAAGATAAGCACAATTTAAATTTTCCTACAGGTAGAATTTTTGTCCCCATATCAGAGGGATTCTTGTTAGTATGGATCTTAACAAGTTCAACTTCACCTTGAGACAGTTTCTCACGAATAAAATGATACTTCACCTCAATATGTTTTGATCTTTCATGATAAACATGATTCTTACAGAACAATAAAGCACTTTCACTATCAGTAAACATAATAGGTGTATCATGCATGAAGTTTAATTCCTTTAAGATTCCTCTTAACCAAATACATTCCTTAACGGCTTCTGTTATGGCAACATATTCTGCTTCAGTACTAGACAAGGTAACAAGAGGCTGTAGTTGTGATTTCTATGTTATGCAATTATCACCTAAGGTAAAAAAGTATGTCGTGGTTGATTTCTTACTGTCTTTATCACCAGCAAAGTCAGCATCAACATAGCCTTTAAGGGTTAAACTCTCAGATCTTTTCTCATACACTAAGCCAAGATTTAAAGTCCCAACCAAATACCTTAACAACCATTTCATTCCAGCCCAGTGTGGCTTGCCAGGATTGGACATAAATCTACTTAGGAGACTAATGGAAAATGCAATATCAGGTCTGGTAGTGATCATAGAAAACATGACAGAACCTATGGCATTAGTATAAGGAACATTTTCCATTTCTTTCAATTCAGATTCAGATTTAGGAGAATGAGCATGGGAAATATTCATATGACTAGCAAGAGGCACATTCACAATTTTACTGTCTTTCGTACCAAATTTTGTTACCACTTTGTTCAAATATGCTTCTTGTGAAATAGTCAACATATTTTTAGCCCGGTTCCTTGTTATAACCATTCCTAGAATCTTTCTAGCATTTCCTAAATCCTTAATGTCGAATTCAGATTTTAAAAGATCTTTTAGTTCATTAATTTGAGACTTGCTAGGTCCAGCCAAGAGCATATCATCAACATAAAGCAACAGGTAGACTTCACAACCACCCTTCATGTCATTAAAATACAAACAAGCATCAAATTCACTCCTTTAGAACCCTATCTTTAGTAATAAGCATCAAACCTCTTGTACCATTGTCTTGGGCTCTGTTTCAGCCCATACAATGATTTTCTAACTTACAAACATAATCAAATTTGTTTTTAGCCTCAAATTCTTGTGGTTGACTCATGAAGATATCATCTTCCAACTCCCCACGTAAAAATACAGTTTTTACATTGAGTTGTTCAAGTTTCCAGTTGAATTGAACAACAAGAGCCAGCACCAATCTGAATGTCTTGTACTTAATCACAAGTGAAAATATTTCATCGTAGTTTACACCCTCTCTTTGAGTATAACCCTTAACCACTAATCTCGCCTTAAACCTCACAGGATTATTAGGGCTCAACCCTTCTTTTAACTTGTAAAACCACTTGCATTGAACCAAATTATGATCTTTAGGTTTCTTAACAAGTTTTCAGGTTTTGTTATCACTCAAAGATCTCATTTCTTCTTGCATGGCTTTTATCCAGTTTTCAGAGTATTTTCCAATAATAGCTTCTTCATAAGTGGCATGTTCGATCTGTTCAAGGGCTTCACCCGAAACTAAGGTAAAATCAGTCAAGTTTAGGGATTCATATCTAGGATTAAGCCTGATTTGCATTCTTGCCCTATCCCTAGTGAGCTGATAGTCTTGNGTCCCAACCAAATACCTTAACAACCATTTCATTCCAGCCCAGTGTGGCTTGCCAGGATTGGACATAAATCTACTTAGGAGACTAATGGAAAATGCAATATCAGGTCTGGTAGTGATCATAGAAAACATGACAGAACCTATGGCATTAGTATAAGGAACATTTTCCATTTCTTTCAATTCAGATTCAGATTTAGGAGAATGAGCATGGGAAATATTCATATGACTAGCAAGAGGCACATTCACAATTTTACTGTCTTTCGTACCAAATTTTGTTACCACTTTGTTCAAATATGCTTCTTGTGAAATAGTCAACATATTTTTAGCCCGGTTCCTTGTTATAACCATTCCTAGAATCTTTCTAGCATTTCCTAAATCCTTAATGTCGAATTCAGATTTTAAAAGATCTTTTAGTTCATTAATTTGAGACTTGCTAGGTCCAGCCAAGAGCATATCATCAACATAAAGCAACAGGTAGACTTCACAACCACCCTTCATGTCATTAAAATACAAACAAGCATCAAATTCACTCCTTTAGAACCCTATCTTTAGTAATAAGCATCAAACCTCTTGTACCATTGTCTTGGGCTCTGTTTCAGCCCATACAATGATTTTCTAACTTACAAACATAATCAAATTTGTTTTTAGCCTCAAATTCTTGTGGTTGACTCATGAAGATATCATCTTCCAACTCCCCACGTAAAAATACAGTTTTTACATTGAGTTGTTCAAGTTTCCAGTTGAATTGAACAACAAGAGCCAGCACCAATCTGAATGTCTTGTACTTAATCACAAGTGAAAATATTTCATCGTAGTTTACACCCTCTCTTTGAGTATAACCCTTAACCACTAATCTCGCCTTAAACCTCACAGGATTATTAGGGCTCAACCCTTCTTTTAACTTGTAAAACCACTTGCATTGAACCAAATTATGATCTTTAGGTTTCTTAACAAGTTTTCAGGTTTTGTTATCACTCAAAGATCTCATTTCTTCTTGCATGGCTTTTATCCAGTTTTCAGAGTATTTTCCAATAATAGCTTCTTCATAAGTGGCATGTTCGATCTGTTCAAGGGCTTCACCCGAAACTAAGGTAAAATCAGTCAAGTTTAGGGATTCATATCTAGGATTAAGCCTGATTTGCATTCTTGCCCTATCCCTAGTGAGCTGATAGTCTTGATTAGGTGGTTGATCATTAAGATGTTCAACTTCAACTGGTTCAATGTTATCTTGAAGTTCAGTCACCTCTTCAGGTTCAGTTTCAGTTCAGTTTCAATTTCAGATTCAGGTTCAGGTTCATGATGTGTAGGATCTTTATCGTCATTCTCAGGTGTAGGTGAATCAAGCTTAGTCAGCTTCACCTAAGTTAGAATACTCCTCTCAGTTTCAGATTTGTTAGCTTCATCAATTTTCTATTTTAGACATGGCATCTCAGATTCATTAAAGACTACATTTCTGCTGTTAATAATCTTAATGCCCTCAGACCCCTAAAACCCATAACCTATAACCTTTCACACCCTCGGGATACCCTAACATCACACACTTGACAGCTCTATACTCAAGTTTTCCTTATGTACATATGCAGCACATCCAAACACGCTTATGTGATTTAGATTTGGAGGCTCCCATCCACAACTCATGTGGAGTCTTAAACCCTATACTGCTGGACGGTGACCTATTAATCAGATAAGCTGCAGTACTAGTAGCTTCAGCCCAAAAAACCTTTGTCAAGGCCAGAGCTAATCAACATGCACCTAACCTTGTTCATTATGGTCATGTTCATCCTTTCAGCGACCCCATTCTGTTCAGGTGTATACTTAACTATTTTGTGTCTTGTTATCCCCTTTTGCTTACAAAAGTTGTCAAATTCGAAATTACAGAATTCAAGCCCATTATCAGTTCACAATGTTTTAAGTTTTTTTATCTAACCGATTATCAACAGACTTAAGCCAAATTCTGAATTTTTCAAAAGTTTCCGACTTAGCCTTCAGATGACAAATCCAAACTTTTCTTGAGTAATCATCCACTAAGGACAAGAAGTTCATACTTCCACCAAATGTGGAATGCTTCTCCGAGCCCCATAGATCAGCTGGACATAGTCCAATGGTCTGTTGATTCTATGAGAGCTAGCTTCAAAGCTCACGTTATGTAACTTACTCAAAACACAAGTTTCACAGAAGTCCATAGCTTCAATGTCATCTTTTCCAAGCAGTTTCTGATTACTTAAAGATTTTAGCCCTTTAAACCCAATGTGACCCATTCTATTATGCCAAAGTTCAATTCTATCTTTACTAACTGTAAGAAGACTAGAATCAGGTGGTGTTTCAATTTTACCCTCAAGATAGTACAATCCATTCCTCTTAGGTGCTTTCATAACTACCAAAGACACCATCATAATTTTCAGAATCTTATTTCCAGATTTGAAAGTATAACCCTCATCTTCAAGAGTACCTAAGGAAATGAGGTTCCTCTTCAATTTGGGGACATATCTTACATTTCTAAGTTGCCGACAGCCCCATCATACATCCTGATGGCTATCTCACAAATCCCAACCATATTCTGAGAATTATTATCCCCCATGTAAACTTTCTTAGATTCAGTCTCTCTATAGTTATAGAACCAAGACCTTTCAGGGCACATGTGAAAGATGCACCCTGTGTCTAGGATCCAATTTCTGTCAAATTCTTCCTTAGACACATTTAGTACATGTAAACTATCGAACTCAGAAACAACGACAGCATTGCTTTTTTCATTGTTGTTTAAGTCTTTTTGTTTTTTTTTCCAGTCAAAGAAATCTCTCTTGAAATGTCCTAACTTTCCACAATTATAACATTTCTTACCACTTTTGTCTCTAGATTTGGATCTCATTTTAGATTTTTCCCTTCCCTTTTTATTCTGGAAGTTAAATTCTTTCTTTTCAGGTCTTCCCCTAACAAATAGACTATCCTCTCTCGAATTAGTTCTGTTGTCTCTTTTCAATTCAAGTTCTCTTGATTTTAAAGCATCTACAACAATAGCTTGTGAAAGAGCATCCCTACCATATTTTATGGCATTTCTGATTTCTTTATAAGATTCGAGCAATGAATTTAACAATATGACAGCCAAATCCTCATCATAGAATTTCTTATCATTGTGATCCGGACTCTTAACGATTATGCCATAATCTTTCAAATTCCCTTCAACATCCTTCCCAGGGTCCATCTTAAAACTAAACAGCTTTTTCAACAGATATATCTTGTTAGGCAAAGTTTTAGTCAAGAACAAGACATCTAAGGCAGTTCACAAAGTTCTAGCATCTTTAGCATTATCAACTTGTCTAACAACATTATCAGATAGATGTAAAATTATAGAACTATATGCAATTTCATTCATTTCTTCAATTTCATCAGGTTTAACTTTTAACTCATCGGAAAATTTATTAGGATCATCGAGAGCTTTAGCAACTCTCTGTTGGACCAAAATGACCCTCATTTTCTGTTTCCATATTGAGTAGTCTCCCTTTCCATCAAATTGTGATAATTCAACCCTCAAACCCATTCCGAATTCTGTAAAAGAGTGGCCCGTACTCAATGACATAACAGAAAAGGTTTTGAAAAAATCTTTTCCAGATGATCAATAGAAACACAGAGTTAAAACAATAACCAGAGATTGAAGCACAATAATGAATCAATTCAATTATGAAACCTCAGTGTGATGTGTGTGCAAATGTGATTCAAACTTAGGCAATGCACAAGTATATAATGCAAGTCAGCATGTTTTTCAGGTTACAAATTAATCACAAGAATTCAATCAACCAAACAATCATACATAAATTGGTAAGAATACCAAACCTAACCTAAAGGAGAGTTTTGGAATAATCTTACCAAACCACTGTTGAAAAATAGTAACAATATACTACCGATTCCTCAATCGAGCAAGCAAGCCAGCCAGTCACCAGAATCAAGTTCCAGCCACCACATACACAGCAGAAAGGTTACAAGGAATCAGTATCGAATTCGAAAAAGTAAGATGCCAAAGAACAATGATGATTTCTATTTAAACCTCAGAAGGCATATACAGATATATCACTGACGGACAAAAAAACCCCAATTTTATAAAGGATAAACAAGCCCTAGACCGAAAGCTGGCCTCGATACCAATTTTGTTGGGAATTTACAATTATAATCTTTAGTCTCCAATACAGTTTAACATATTCATAAAGTACAACAGAAACATAGAGAACAAATGTAGTAAAAATCGAGAGTAACTTCCCATTTTTGTTCTGATGAATATAGGCTCAAGAACAGCCCTTCCTATGCACTGCAAATCGCCTTCCAGGGAGAGTGAAATAAGGATCTAGAACCACACAATACTTGGCTTGGGTCATCGATCAAAAGATCTACCAAGAGTAGCCAAGTTTAAACCACAAATCGAACCTAAGCCTAGCGAGAAAAACCAACACCAGTTAGTCACTATTTCAGACCTAAGTATTCACTAGGGTTTCTCTAATTAACATGCTTAAATTGATCTTATGGAACACAGGAAGAAGAAGAAGAGAAACTACAGAGACAGTCCAACCGAGAAAGAGAGAAGGAGAGTAGTAGTCTCAAGGAAGGAACCCTCCTTTTAACTCAAAAGTCGAGCCCAAGAGAAAATATCTCACAAGAATAAATCTCAACCATCCAACATATCCAATGGCCATAAATCTGGGTCACAAACAAAACACTAGCCCAATAAGTGTTATGGGAACCACTTAAGCCCACATAAACACACTACAAGCATCTAACGAATATAACCCTAGTCAAGTTAAGAAAGAAAGAAATAGCACACCACATTCATGCCCCTCCTCATTTCTTCTCTTCCACCATTTTTATTTCTCATTCACTACTTTAAGATCCTTATGCATGCAAAACTACTTCACCTATATATATGCACAAGTTTTGCAGCTATATATATGCACAATCTTGTTCATCAATTAACACCCCAATCAAGACCTTTTTAAAAGAAAAAAAAAAACTTTTGGGGTGGGGATCGGGTAGTATAATCTTGAATTTTCTTGTATTTGCGTATGCTATATAAGTTAAGAAAGACACTCATATGACTTTTTTTTTTCTAATTTCTTTGTAGGATTATTCAATGGGAAATAGCCCTCAATGGTGCGAAAAGGGAAGAAATTACAAACTCTGAAATTTACTTAATTCTATACATTGATTTGGTTTTTCTTTGAGTTCACTCTTAACTACTGCTTTGTGTGTGTGTGTGTGTCCAACAACACGAAAGAAAATACAGAGTAGAATTAACTAAAGAGGAAATGGATGGCTGTAGGATGTTCAGGAAAAAAAATTAGGTATATACTTGTGGTGGAACAATAATTTATTTTATTAAAAAGTATATTAATGTTACTTGAGGTTATTTAAGTAAATAAGAATAATATTTGAAATTGTGGTGCTCTTAATCTTTTTCATAAAAGTCTTTTGTGAAAGTCTCTTAAAAAAGTCTTTTGTGAAAGTCTCTCAGGCTGTTTTGATAAATGTGAGAGAGAAAAAACTTCATTAAACTAACACTCATAAGCTTTTGAAATCTTTAAAAGTCTTGATTGAATAAATCCCCTTAGATATTTGAAAATTCGAGATGTATATACTTAAGTTCGTCTTTTTTTTTTTTTGTAGAGATTTTTTAAAATTCTTTGTTCTCAAACTCATTTTTAACCTCACATTCTCTCAATAAAATAATTTTGCAAGTGAACCAACAACTTTTTTCTGTTTTATTTTCGAAAACAACCACTTTTCTAAAGAAATATTTATCTAACAGGCTCTAAGACTTTTTAAGTCTTTATAAAGTCTCAATGTATTTAGAGTTGGGAAAAAACTAAGCAAAACTGTTCAAACTCACTAATCCAACTCAAACCCAGGGGTGGACCCAGCACCTGGTCAACCCCCGCGGTCGCCTGTGCTGGGTCCGTCGGAAGCTTTAAGGCTCGTCGTCGATTCGTCGTCCGTCAGTAGGAAGATGAAGAAGACCCTGTGCTATGTGCTTGCCTGTGTCTGTAAATTTCTTTTTTGGCCCCCTTTCTCATTGTTTTAATTGTTTGGGCCTTATTTAAAAAAATAAGGCCCAATTAATAAGCCCAATCCTATAATTCATGAGTTGAAATCTGAAGTCCATTACCATTAGCATTTACCCACAAAAATCACAAAATTGAATCCATTTATATTTGGTCCGACAGGGGAGGGAGACGGACGAACGAGGGCGAAATTCCATTGTTGTTACTTGTGAGTCTTTGACACCGCCGGACGCCGAGACAGGTGGACGGAGTCACGGAGGAAGGTGGTCGGTAGACGGTAGTGCAATAGCTGGGTTACTGGAGAGTGGAGGCTGATCTGCTGGAGGCTGGAGCTTCAAGCTTTCGTCTGGCTCTTGTCTACCGGTCTCAGGTAATCGGGTTTGCTACTTGGTAGTGCTTCTGTGCTTGTGATGTTGTCACTGCAGTTCTGGATTTTTTGGGTGCCTGACTGTGAATTGTATTAATTTGTAATGTGAATTGTGATTTGGGAATTTGTGATTTGTGAATTGTGATTTGGGTATTTGTGTATTGTGAATTGTGTATCAGTATCTCTGTATTGTGAATCGGGATTTTAGGAAATTAGGGATTGGGAAAAAATTAATGGTGGAGATGCTCATAAATTTTGTGTATTGGGAATTGTGATTTGAGAATTTAGGATTTTAGGAAATTGGGGATAAGTGAAAAAAATTAATTATGTACTGTGAATTATGATCGTTGATTGTCATCGGTCAACGGTCATCGGTCAACGACCTCTACCCTAGCTGAACCAAAATGCTAGATTCGTCCATGCTCAGACCGACCAAGTTCAATTGAGGTTGGGTTGGTTGAAAAATCAAATTTGAGGTCAAGTTAGGTTAGGTCTCGGATTAGGAATTAAAACCCAACCCAACCCGATAAATTAAAAAAATAATATCGAAAATGGAAAAACTTAAATAGATACAATTGATGCGAACCCATGCAATAGTAGTAGCAGTAGCTACAGAACCCACGACAAAATTAGAACAAATCCAAGAAAGCTAAGAATCAACGTTTGAAAAGCTCGACTCAATAAATTATTGAACTAAAAAATCAAGACAATTGCTAACAATATTTTGACCCATTGATCAAAAAACTTATGAACATTACTTAAATTGTACAGCGCCACAAGAATTTAATTCTTGATAAGTTCAAAATTAATTCAATGAAAAACGAGTAGAAAGCAATATGCCTCGCAATATTACCTCTCAAATTGTGTCTTTTTACGATAAATGAATTGAGTCATATTTATATGGAACTCATAAAACGTACTTAAAAACTGAATTAAGTCTTAAAAGATATCAGAAATATACCATACAAGAGTTTTAACTAAATAGAAGATTACGCGAAATTTGAAAAATTTGCGACTAGGAATGTACTATGCGGATGCATAGTATAAATATATGCGGTCGCATAGACCAACTAAACTCTTCCTCTGGGGTTTCGATAAAAGGGCATGCAGTCGCATGCCCTTCTTTCCACCTTCTCTGTCCATTGCTTGAATCAAGTTTCTCCACTTCATTTCATATCCCATGCCAACATGAAATTTGTCCATTTGTTTGCCATGATCAATATTTCGTCCACCGTGGCTTGAGCAAGTAGTTACATTGCTTCTTTGACCCACTTCGCTAACTCGCGACCTAGTCATAGGAATGCCTCAACGATCAATGAATCATTGCCCGAACTTGCACTCGTATCATAGATCACATCATCTCCTCCCTCTTCAAAAGGATTTTACCTCAAATATGTACCTACATCAAAGAGAGAAAGATAAAAAACAACAAAAATTCAAATTATCATAAACTTACTTTGAATATCAAATTGAAATTGTCCATCTAGTCTAGGATGCAATCTTGACCTTTTTGGCATTCGAACAAGTCATTTTTGCCTAAACACCAAAACTCAATCACCTGGTTCAAGTACTTAACGCCTCTTCCTTTTGCTACCTTGAGATGCATATAATTCAATCCCCTGCTTTCTATCTAAACTACCACTTACAATAATAGTTAAAATGAATTAAACCAAACAAAGTTAACAGATTTAAACCATAAACCATATCAAAATGTGTAGTACAAGTAGTAGATGATACTAAATTGGTTTCCAGCATATTCCATAAATTCGAACCAAAATAGTTAAGGATTTCAAGATTGAAATATAGATTCTCGTGCCTCAAATCACCAACAATGCACCCAATTATCTATCATGTCCAATTAATTTCTTGCAAAGTATTAGAATATCATTAACTAATAATTGATTGCTTATGAATGCATGTGACAAATGACCCATTACTCTCATAAAAATATTAAATGCATTAATATATATAAAAGTACATGCCCCATGTGAAAAAATATTACTACATGCTAGATAACATCTAATCTATGTATGGGGTATGGATTCTTTACCATGTCATAGTTGAATGCTCATCCTTCAATGCTCATCAAATTCTCCACTTGTATAGAATCAATTGGATACTTAGTGGGTGATATCCCACTAAATAAGTTTTCATTAAATGAGTCCTTGAATTCCTGCAACAAATAAATAAATATCCAAATTGGGGACTGGTTTGTTAGTTCTCGCTAAAGCCCTCTCAATCTTACTATTTTTTGCATAGAAACTCACTTTTGATTTTTCTCTCATCTCAAAAGATTCTCTTTCTTTTCTCTCTTGTGACTCTACTATTTTTTCTCTCAATTAGCCACCTCATTATCTTCTCTCCTAATCTCCTTTTGCCTTTCTTTGCTTCCTAACCTCTCAATCTCGATTGGTCCTCATAGACCTGTTGTAGTGTTAATGGTACAAGAGTAACAACTCTCCCATCTTTTACAAAGTTGTACATATTCTTGAATTCATCATGTTTCACCTTTCTATTATACTGACATTGCTTTCCCAACAAAATGTGCCCAGCATGCATAGGGACTACATCACACACCACTTCATCACTATACTTCTCAATTGAGAAATTCATCAAAACGTGCCTACATACCCTAACATTTCCACATTCATCTAACCACTGCAATTTATAAGGCTTATGATGTTTTATCGTAGTCAATCCTAATTTCTCAACAAGTGTAGTATTAGCAATATTAGTACAACTACCCTCATCAATAATCATACTACATATCTTGTTGTTGACGTGGGATCTTGCATGAAATATATTTTCCCCTTGTTGCTCCACATTATCCCATTTAATTTGTGTATTGAGAGAACGTGTCACCACAAGTAACTCACCTCCTTGTGGTACTCTACTCCACCACCATCACTAGCATCCTCTAACGCGGGCATATCATCACCATCATTGTCACTCACCACTTCTCTATTGTCACGCAAAATCATTGCCCTTTTGTTTAGATATTGAGAAGTAATGTGCCCCGATCCCAAACACCTAAAGAAATTGATATCCCAATTCTTAGAAGGTTGGGAATCCGTTTTGAGTGTAATTTTGCCAGTAACTTCCTCATTTTTCCTTGGTGGTTCGGTCTTACTATTTGAAATAGTCACATCACCTCTATTTTCATCCCATTTCGATTTCCAAGAAGAGTTAGATCCTGAAGAACCCGATATGTATCTAGCTATCCCCTTCCTTTTCAATTGTCTTTCCACTTTCATAGTTACATGTAGCATGTCTTCCAACTCCACATAAGGTTGCAACTTTACCACATTAGCTATCTCCCTACTCAAACCATTCAAAAATCGGGCCATGGTGGCCTCCATATCCTCCTTAACATTCGCTTTAATCATAGCAATCTCCATCTCCTTGTAATAATCCTCCACACTCCTAGAAATTTGGTAGAAGCTTTGCAATTTTTGATGAACCTCCCTATAATAATGATTATGCACCAATCTCTTTCGCATGATAGCATTCAATTCTTCCCATGTATTAATATAACTCTTACAATTTCTCCTCCTAGATGTTAGTACTTGATCCCACCAAATGATAGCACAATCATTAAATTCAAGTATTGCAATCTTTAACTTCTTTTCCTCTGAGTAGTTGTGGCAATCAAATATTAACTCTACTTTCTTTTCCCGCTCCAAGTATGCCTCCGGATCATTCCTTTCTTTGAATGAAGGAATTCTCATTTTGATATTTCCCATAATTGTATCAACAAAATCTCCAACAGGATCTCTACCCCTCCTTTCATGCCTAACTCATCTACCCTTATTTTTCCTAATTCGACATCCACAAATTCATCCTCATTAATGTCACTATCCGCTTCACATTTACCAGCAAAATTCGCTCTACGATCCCACCTATCTTGCCTCCTTGTGTTGGGAACGTCTCTAGTTTGTTCCCTACGTAGCAAAAAATATGTCTTGCCTTTCTATCCATGCCTCTTGTCTATCCATTAAATCTCCCATATCACCAAACAAGCTTTCAAATCGTCGTATCAACTTCTCCGTCGTGATGACTTAACTATTCTTCCCGCTTGAAGTAGAATCTTTTCTGTCAAATATCCTAAATCTAGTTTAATATTTATTTCACATGTGTACACTCGTATATCACTCAATTTGGCTTTTTCCCTCTATTATTCTCACCACTCTACCTTTTTTTACTCAATGATTTCTTGTAAGTACTTCAAAGAATTAATTCGATCTTAATCAAAATTTAACCTCTTGGAGTCCAAACAAAGAATTGAGTAAGGAATAGGAATTTGTACTTTGAATGAAACGCTAAGGATAAATTCAAGAAAGTATTTCTTGAATTCGAATGGGAGACTTTTACTCAAAAAAATGAAATTGTATGCTGCGGCAATTTTCCGAATTTTTCGTTTCTTTTTTTTTTTTTTTTTTTTTGCTCAACAGTTTTACTAGATACTAATAAAAGAAACAAAAACTAATTTGAATACTAAATTAGCACACAAACGAGTTATGGACTTTTATGGATTGGAGACGAAAAAATGAAGAAAATGAAGAACACGGAGAATGATAAACAAAGACTCAAATAAAAGAAAAAAATGATATAACTTTGATTTTTGGAGCCTTGCTCTGATACCAACTGATGTGAACATACGTAGCAGTAGTAGTTACGGAACCCACTACGAAATTAGAACAACCCCAAGAAAGTCAAGAATCAACGTTTGAAAAACTCGACCCAATAAATTATTGAACTAAAGAACAAACACAATCACTAACAATATCTTGACCCCGTGATCACAAAAACTTATGAACCTTACTTAAATTTTAGAACGACATAAGAATTTAATTTTTGATAAGTTGAAGATTAATTCAATGAAAAATGAGAAGAAAGCAATATGTCTCGCAATAATATTTCTCAAATTGTGTCTTTTTACAGTAAATGGAATGAGTTCTATTTATATAGAACCCTTACAACCTATTTAAAAATGGAATTAAGTTTTAAAAAATATACCATACAAGAGTTTTAACTAAAATAGAAGATTGCGCGAAATTTGAAAAATTCGCGATCAGTAATGTACTACGTGGCCACATAGTGTAAATCTATGTGGTCACATAGACCACCTAAACTCCTCCTCTGGAGTTTCGGTAAAGGGGCATGGGATTGCATGCCCTGAACAACTATGCATAGTTGTTCTTTCCACTTTCTCCATCCATTGCTTGAATCAAGTTTTTCCACTTCATTTCATGTGTCATGCCCAACATGAAACTTGTCTATTTGTTTGCCATGATCAGTGTTTCGTCAACCGTGACTTGAACAAGTAATCAAATTGCTTCTTTGACCCACTTCGCTTGCAACCTAGTCATAGGCCATTTCTCAACGATCAATGGATCCTTACCCGAACTTACCCTCGTATCATGGGTCACTTCAGTAATAGTGAAAACAAGAGAAGAACTTAAAATCTATAAAACTCTTTTTTTTACATAGGTTAGCTATCATGGATATTATGTACAAATACAAAGTTATTTGACGATAGATTAAAAATAAGGAAAGGATGATGAAATGAATTAATTTCAAAAAAATATTGGAAAAAAAAAAAAGAAAATGTTCAATAAGGATCCAGCACGGATGGCCGTCAGAGTTCGCCGGATGTTGGGTCCGCCCCTATCTCTATACTTGGTTCTAATTCTACAAGCGTAAATAATTGAACGAACAAGTGGAAAAGGTAGGAATTGGCATAGATTTCATTGATTTCTGCGGCACGTCATCAATTAATACTTTTGACCTTTTTAAATTACTCCACCATCATGTTCTTCAAGAGTTCAAGTAGTTAAGAAGATAGACTTTATGGTACAAAATCGTGTTAATAATAAATTAATATTAATATTGTGTTATAAATCCTAAACTTCGGTACAGTTTTGCTATTAGTGTTCAATTTTTCTTTTGATAGTGGTATCAAAGCATTTTGTGGCTAATCTTGGTCTTTTGATCGATTTCGGACCGTGAAAATCAATTTTCATAGTCAGATTTGTTTCGATCTGAAATTTCTTGGAAACCTAGATTTTATTTTTGAATAGATCTTGCCTATTGTGGTTGTTGTGGTAAGAGATCGACACTTATTTGTGAAATCAGGGATTTTCCCTTTTAGATCGAGTGTTAAACCTTAGATTTGAAAGGATCTATAATTACAAGAGATTTCTGGCGTTTTCTTATCACTGGTCGCTTTCAAACCTGTTAAGGTGGTCAAACATTCGAACCACCATTTTGATTTGGCTTCCTCTAACTAGAATATTGTGGATACTTTATGTCTTTTTCATATATTTTGCCTCCGTTTGCTAGGCATTAAAATGAAAGTTTATAGAAAAAATGTGACCGTTAGTGGGCTAACCTGGGACCCATCATAGAGAGAAAAAGTCAAAAAAATTGGTTGAAATATGAGCCCAACGGCTCTTTTTTTCATTTTAATGCCTACCAAATGGAGGCTTTGTTGTATACTTGAGGTTCTTTGGGGCCACATACCCGACAGTAAAAAATTTTTAAAAAATGAAAATTAAAAAATAAGAAAAAATATTTTGTTGTATACTTGTGTTCTTGCATGTTTTAATTTTAGCTATTGCTTTTAATTTCACTATATGTATTATGTAACCTCTGTATTTCGATAATTTTGGGGAATCTTGATCTTTTTCATCCTGTGTTCAAATTGAGCTTGACTTGAGGACCTGATCTTCACAAAATTCTTGAGAATTTGGACATTTGGGAATCAAAGATTGTTTGTTAATTGGACAATACTATTTGTACATAGCATTGTCCATAATGGTTGACATAATGGGTACCTTTATTACTCACTCAATTATTGGTACCATCTTTGAACTTGAACTGTATAATTTTTTTTCCTTTTTTTTTGTAGATTAAAACATATTTAAACTGTCATGGTTAACCCTTTTTCTTAAAAAAATGGATTATGAGAGTGTGTCTTGAACTATTGATTGGTCTGTGTAGATATATGTGTGCCGCATTTGAATTTAGATGATAATTTTGATTCCTTTAATAAATTGGTGCAAGACATCATAAACTGAGAAGGTATATGAGGAGTATAAAGTAGTAATACTCCTCAATACTATTCCTAAGGCATATAGAGATGTTAAAACTGCTATTAAGTACAGTAAAGACTTACTTATCTTGGATATTGTCATTAATTCGTTAAGGAGTAAAGATTTGGAACTAAAAATTTGAAAAACATGAGAGTAATTCCGAGAATGGATCTTGAATCCAAGGTGTACTTTTCACAACTTTTAGAAAACATTGGTTACATAATTTTAAAATAAATAAATGGGGGAAAAGTGGTTATG
>CAIGRF010367348.1:80324-98424 GCA_903798235.1 Fraxinus ornus | reverse complement strand
CTTGGAAATGTATCCATTCCCCGGAGAGAATAAACCTCATTAAGAAGCTCAGAAAAAATGCTTCTCTTGGTTCCTGCGGGGAAAGAGCTGGGAGGTTTTTGTTGTATCTTAGTATAGCTTCTACTTAATGCATGGTCTGGACTAAACTTTTCCCGTTTCCTACCCCCACTCTGTTTCAAAACCAATGAGAAGATCTGTTGGAAACTTTTGAAAGTAGTAGGCCTTGCATTTTGAACAGAAACTTCTTCAGGCTGAAAATTTCACTGCAAAGGAGATTAGTAAGGCTCCGTGGAAACAGTAGACTTAACATGGTCAATATAAACTTTTTGATACTATTACTCTGCAAATCTGTCTATTGTCATGCTAGTTACAGTTTTGGGGTTCGTCGAAGCAGTTTCATCTCTTTTAGCTTTTGGAAGTGCTGTTTGTTCTAAATCAAGTTTTTTTTTTCTTTTTTTTTTTTAACAGGAATGAAAATAATCAGTTGTTTTTGGGAATTCGGCGTGCTAATCGTCCACAAACTGTCATGCCATCGTCGGTTTTATCAAGTGATAGCATGCACATAGGTCTTCTTGCTGCAGCAGCTCATGCAGCAGCTACGAATAGTCGTTTCACCGTCTTCTACAATCCAAGGTGAAGAATCAGCTTGTATTTGTGCTATACAGATATATATTGTTATTTGTTACATTTGCGCTCTTCTTAATTTCAGGGCTAGTCCATCAGAGTTTGTAATACCTCTTGCAAAATATGCTAAAGCTGTGTATCATACACGAGTTTCTGTGGGAATGCGCTTTCGGATGCTTTTTGAAACAGAAGAGTCAAGTGTCCGTAGGTAGGTCTGGCTTTTTCCGACATTCTCATCAAAAAGGGAGATAAAGGAATGTTGTCCTTGTAATATATATTCCTTGTATATAAACTTGCATGCTAACTTAATGTCACGCCTAAATGCTGCTGTAGTTTGTGAACTTAATAAATGAATTTGAGAGAGATTGAAATGGATTAGCATCAGGCATAGGTCAGTTTCTCGGTTCAGCGTTTACCTGGGTTACACGAACATCTGGTGTCATAATTTCCTTACAGCGTGTAATGCTGTATGGTTCTATGCCTTCTTTATGCTTGGGATCTCCATTAGTTGATGTGCTGAAGCACATTTTTGTTTCTTTTCTTTATATTACCAGAATGTCAATTTGACATAAACTCTGATCTCTCTTCCTCGCTCTTTTCACTCGTCTGTCTACTCGTATATATGTTAACAAATATCGTGAAAATATAAATACTAGTATACAAACGGACGAATTATGGGTATGGGTTGTACTGAAATTCATATTTTTTAAACTAAGGTACATGGGCACAATTACTGGCATTGGTGACTTGGATCCTGTTCGATGGCCAAACTCGCATTGGCGCTCAGTGAAGGTTAGTAAAAGATAGTCTTATGCATGCATTGGCTTTTTTGTTTTTTACACTGTTGATGCGTCAATTTGCTACAAGCATACAGTTATGCAAGGATTTGTTATCTACTAATTGATAACCGTGAATGTCTGGAGATACTTGTATTTACTTTTGCATTTTACATGCACTTCCATTTATAGAAAATCATTTATTCTTTTATGAAATGTTTAAATATATTCAAATGCAAGAGAATGTATTCCTACGTCATTCCAGTCATTGCATTGCTGCATTAAAATCAAAACTACTAAAAGAGTTAAAATTAAACTTTGAACCACCAGTAGTACCACCAAGAACCCTGAATGGGGGTTTGCCCCCACAGGCATGGTGTAGTGGTAAAGTTGGAGGGTTCTCTACGGAGTATCGAATGTTCGAATCCCCGCGGTAGTTGGAAGGCAACATTTTGGAAGGTAGAGGTCCACGGGACCACGGGGAGGAGAACCGCCGAATGTCCGGCCCAAGTGTGTATAAGCTGTGACCGCATCCGGATTAACCTGAGTGGTGAACCAGGAGGGAAGGCCGCCACTCCTCAGGATTAGTCGGGTGAAACTTGGACGCATGAGTCATAAAAAAAAGACCCGGAATGGGGGAAACTCGTCATCCCCCACCTCCTGAACCATGAAAAGCAGCATGAAAAAGTACTTCCAAATTATCACCATCGGCTCCTACACCACCAAAAGTGATTTCTGCCTCTATAACCTCAGCCATACATTGTCAGCTATATAGTGCTCCAGCTCATCACTTGTCTTTTCACCTCATATTTTAAAAGAGAGGTGTAAAATGCCATACCGGGGGCAGCTGTGGTGTTGGAAAGGTGGAGTATTACAGATTGTGATGACAGCGCCGCTACTACCTCTATTTCTCAAATGCACTTTCTCATGTTCTCCATCATCATTGGCAGAATCCTCTCTTCCACTTTATGGTTCTCATTAAGCATTCTGATCATTTTTAGTACATGTTTGGCAAAGCTTAAATTTTTTTAAGCTTGCCAAATATACTTTTCTTTCCACATTTCATACGGCTCACAACTTACTACCCACTTATCCCTCCATTCCGTATGCCCCACTACTTATTGAAACCGGGGAGAGAGGAGTAGAAGTAGAGGCAATAATAGAGAAGCAATTATATTACATTCAACCGTTTACAACCCTATTTATAGGGATAGAAATCATACCAAAGAAAAAAGGTAATATATGCTAGATCTCTAACTAAGGAAATAATATATCTATTTTCTATAATAACCCAGTACAAATTAAGCACCAAATATTCTGGAATCTCCAACACTTATAAGCACTTAAAAGCAATCATTTAATTGCTCATGTTTCGTATATTGTTTTCTGTCGTTGCCTGGCTCTAGTCTCATTGCCTAACATATCACGCATTTGAGTAAACATCATTAGTTTTAGTCTACTCCCTCTTCTTGAGTGTTGTACTGAGATTGTGTTTCTCTTTGTAAGAAGGGTCTCTTTATATCTAAACAACATATGCAGTATGCCTCAATCACCTAAATCCTTCCTTTAATTTATGTTCAAAAGAATTAACTATCAGTATGTAGGTTCATTTGCTTATCAAATGCTATTTCAAATACATTTTATCAAAGTATATGCGGTCACTAATCTATTAAATAATAACTTTTTGTATGATTTAAATAAAGAATTTAATTGAGCCTTATTATTAATAAATTTGGATGTAGGTACATGACTCTTTTTTTCTTTTTGCAGTTTCATTTCGTTTATGGCACCACTACGTCAAATTATGTTAATTTTGGTTTACTTCTCCTATTTACTAATTTGTTCTATTTGGATCTTACAAACTTTATTACATGTATTCAGTGAAAACCTTAAAAATGATCCTGACTGATCTTTAAGTACTTGTTTAATACACTGAACCAGACAGAATTGAATAAGACAACTGGAAAGTTTTATGTAGGATCTTTTCGTCTCACTCATCTTGTTCTAGACATGGACGCCCGTATAAACTTGCTGAAGACTAAAATTACCATCCAAACTGGCCTAGAGAAGAAGGAAACAAGAGGCCAGGCGTCTGTTCTTGGGTCAACAATTTAAGCAACCCACTGAAATAAGACCCATTCTTTTTCACCCACGTTCTTTTCTTGGTTCAATTTGTACAGGGGTAAATACACACAAGCCTCATATATACACTAACATAATTACATGTACTTTGTCATTTGAAGAAGCATAGTTTCTCAATCCTACAATATTAAACCACAAGTCTCAAATGGGATGTTAGATGATACCATAGGTATGATGAGATTAAACCAACCCCCCAATTCCCCCACACTCTAGAACAAAGAAAATATTGACAAGAAAAGAAAAAAAAGGTTCCCAAAGTGATTCTGCCCATGTCTGCAATCTAAAGTAATATTAACTCCAGGACCAGCTTAAAAAGAGTTATGGTACAGAGTATTGTTCATCGAGACCTGACTAATATAGTGTCAACTGTCTCCATTCGTGTTTGCCACACAGTTCAACTGTGCATTTTTTATGGAGCTTTCAACTGGTATAAAGTTTTTTCATCCATGTATGACACCTTCACCTTTAAGCCTGATGATTTTGAAGCATGATCTCCTTTATTTGCTTATGCAGGTTGGTTGGGATGAATCAACTGCAGGGGAAAGGCAACCCCGAGTTTCCCTGTGGGAGATTGAACCACTAACAACCTTTCCCATGTATCCATCGCCATTCTCCCTCAGACTGAAGCGACCATGGCCATCTGGATTGCCCCCCTTCCCTGGTGTGGTTTATAATAGCGTCTCAGAAAAGTCTTCATTTAATTTTCTCCATCTCAATTTAGGTTTTTCTTGTCTGATAATCATCATCCTTTACTCTTGCTTCATTTAGGTTTTAAAGAGAGCGGTAATATGGACATGAATTCCCCACTTGCATGGCTTCGTGGTGGTATTGGAGATCAGGGCTTACATGCACTGAATTTCCAGGCATTTGGTGTAAACCCCTTGATGCAACCAAGTCTTGGTGCTTCTATGCTTGGTTTACAACCTAATGTTTACCAGTCAATGGCTGCTGCTGCACTCCAGGAAACAGGTTCATTAGATCCTTGTAAATTTGCTAATCAGTCCCTCCTGCAGTTTCAGCATAATGTTCCCAATAGTTCTGTTGCACTTGTACAAAATCAGATGTTGCAACAGTCCCACTCTCAACGAAATTTCCTCCTGCGCGATCCGGAAAACAAAATAATATCACAGGGTCAGATTCAGCAGCAATTGCAGCGGCATCAGACATTTAATGATCAGCAACAGCATCAAATTCAGCAATCCCAGCAGCTAAATCAACAATTCCAAGATCAACAACAAATTAACAAAACCATCTCCACTGGCTCGCAGATAGCAGCCACTCAATCCCAGTTCATGCCATTGCAGGCTGTGCCATCTATATGCCAGCAACAGAATTTCTCTGACTTCATTGAGAACCATATATCTGCATCTAATAATGCAAGTCTTCTAAGTGCATTTTCCCCTGAAGGATCATCCCACCTAGTGAACATGCATGGACCCAGCCCTCTGGTCTCTCCTTCCTCATCATCAAAACGAGTTGCGTTAGAACCTCAACTTCCTTCCAGGGTTTCACAGTTTGTAGTGGCCCGGACAGAAGAATTCATGATGCCTAATTCTAAAGTACCTGAGGTTTCCACTTTGTTGCCACCATTTCCTGGCAGAGAATTTTCTGAGTTTCAAGGTGTGACAGATTCCCATAACAATATGTTGTTTGGAGTTAATACGGGCTCGTCTCTTATGCTACAGAATGGGATGTCAAACCTTAAAAATAATAGCAGCGAGAATGAATCATTTTCTATGCCATATGCAACATCTTCTTTCACTAGTGCCATGGGCACCAATTTTCCACTTAGCTCAGACATGACTGCTTCAAGTTGTGTAGATGAATCGGGTTTCTTGCAGTCCTCGGAAAATGTGGACCAAAGTAATCTACCCAATCGAACCTTTGTGAAGGTCAGTTAGACTGTCATCTTTTCCAACCATCTCTCTTGTATAGTACCTGTCACATTTCTTTCGGGACATAAATAATTATAATAATTGAGAAATCAATCTAAATGGGATGCATTGGAGGCGCAAGTTGGATGGAATGAACTCAGTTGTAACAGTACCATGATCTATTGTTATACTGGAGCTACCCACTCGGATCAATTACCCTATATTTTGACAATCAGTTAAAACACTTATTTAACTATTTAAATTGAGCTGATCCCACACTATGACCTTGTGAGTCTTTCATCCCCTAGAGATTACATGTTGGGAAGAAAATGGAGGGGTGTTTAGCACTCAAAATGTAGATATCAATTCATGCTGTCAGCAAACTACTACTTGTTTAGGTACTGGTACTGCATAATAGGTCTTAAACAAAGGTTATCAAGTCAAAATGTAAATACTAAGCCCTTGTTTGGTCCCCATTATTTCAAAAATACACTTTTCTCTATTATTTTTAACCACACAATCTTCAATAAAATAATATTACACACAAACCCAATATTTTTCCTTATTTTTTAAACACACGTTATCTATCAAATCACTATTCCAAAATGCATTTTTGGCAAAAAATTGGGGCTCAAACAGGCTCTAAGTTGAGAAAGAAAGGTCCTGCTACCAACCATTTAAATTTTTCAAGCATTTTTAGGTTCTTTGACTTTCTTCTGCTTCTTCTCTTACATCAAGATGTATTTAATTGTCCTATTATTTAGTCTATTTTATGATTTACATGCTACTCCGTATCTATGTATTCCTCTTGAGCATTTAATATAGGACTCACAAATGGAAAGGATGAACTTGTACATTTCTAGCTCCATATAGAACTTTTTCTTCTGAGTGATTATTTTGTTTTATGATGTGACTTTTCCTTATTCTTTTCGCGTGATGGACATTTTAAGACGCCTTTTCAATTTGGTGTCACCGAAACTGGTTTTTACACTATGCCCCTGTTTGAGCCACATTAGAATTCTAATTCTCATTCTTCTACTCATTTCCAACTACACATTCTTGAATAAAATAATATTTTCCATCACATCAATAACTTTTCCTTCTTTTTCAACCACACATTCTCCATCAATTTACTATTCCAAAATACATTTCTTCCAAAATAATATTCATCAAACACACTTTATATTTATAAACTTTTCTGATCCATATTGTGGGGGAATTTTTTCCCCCAAGAGTGTGCTTGGCTTTCTTTGTGCTATAGTAGGTTCTCTTCACATGGAAACTATTCAAATAGCTTACTTCTTGCAGGTTCACAAGTCAGGGTCCTTCGGACGGTCACTCGATATCTCCAAATTTAGCAGCTATCAAGAGCTGCGAAGTGATCTTGCTCGCATGTTTGGCCTTGAAGGCTTACTGGAGGACCCTCAGAGATCAGGCTGGCAGCTTGTATTTGTTGACCGAGAGAATGATGTTCTCCTCCTCGGTGATGACCCTTGGCAGTAAGCACTGAGCATTTTCTTGCATTTTGATATTGCTTCCAATATTGTAGATTTATGGATCATCATAGCGTAAAATTACTCTCCTGGAGATTCTTATCTTTCGAAGCTGCCTTAGTATTTCTATACTTTCTTGCTAGTGCAAGTTAAGTCGACCATTGTGTGAGGATTATCTTGGGTATTAAATCCCTTTTGGTGGGGATTAAAATCAGATTTTTAGTAGATTTTGATAAAAGTTGATGAAATATGTGATTGAAAAGTTGTGGGTCCTATGAAATGTGTGGTTAAAAATAATTGTTGACTTTGACCTGTATTAAAATTTGGATTTTAATTTCCACCAAACAGGGGCTAAATTGAATGAAAAAATGTGCTATCTACTTGATTTTCAAGGTTAACACGCATATCATCTGGCATCGAGTTTGAGAAAATGCTTTTTAGCAATTTAAGCTAAATTACAAAATGAGTTGTATCTCAGGATGTTGAAAATGTTAGCTGCTAATGGATGTGCCAATTGATTTTGGTTGGATGGAATGGAGAAATTTTCCAGTAGTCTATCCCAAATTTATAAAATAAGGCTTAGTTTGTCGTCATCAAGAATCCTTTTTAGTAATTGTGTCTTTTTTTTCCTTTCCAGGGAATTTGTAAACAGCGTCTGGTATATCAAGATCCTATCACCTAATGAAGTGCAACAGATGGGAACAGAGGGACTTGACCTTCCAAATTCTGCTCAAATGCACAGGCTTTCCAGCAGTGGTAATAGCTGTGATGATTATGCGAGTAGTAAGGACACCAAAAGTAACTTAAATGGGATACCGTCCGTGGGGTCACTCAACTACTGATGTTTGAACTCTGCCAAAGGTTATTCCGTACTGTATTTACTCAACGATGGCCTTGGTTTATGTTGGACAAATATTTTTGGTCCCTCTGAATATCTGCTCTATCTAGCTAAGGGCTATCAATCTGAACTTTGTATGCCATATAATTTAGTCTGTATGTTATAACATGAATACTTATAAAACTTCTCTTTCGTATTGTTTTTAAAGGTCAAAATCTGTTGGATGGCGATCAAGATACCTAGGTTTTATGTACTTATTCAGTTATTCTGGATATTGCTGGCAGATTTTATGTTTAGGTGTCCCTCTTTTTGGGACCTGACTGGCCCGAAGCCTCGACAAAATATTAATTAACCATGTTCAATGGACATGAATAACTTGGTCCCTATTTGAGTCCTGCCCCGGCAAAATGTTAATTAACCATGTTCAATGGAAATGAATTACTTGTGTTAAACAATTCCAAGAAAAGAAAGAAAAAGGGGAGGCTAGAGTTTTATTAATTCTGCATAATGAAAATTGAATACAAAAAGATGATTTAATCTAAATATAAAGAGATTATATATAGGTTAAAACAAAGAAAATTAAAAAGATTATTCTACCCTTAATAAACAATAAAATAAAATAACATTATATTTCTTAACAATTTGGTCCCTATTTTTTTTATAACAAAAAATGGGTTTTTTAATAGTGAATTTTTTTGAGAATGTGTGGTTTAAAAGTAGGGAAAGATTTTGGATTTACGTGCAAATTATTTTATTGGGAGAATGTATGATTGAAGATAAGTTTACCTAGTTGTCTATTCAATTCAGCAGATATTGGGATTAATGTGCATCTCTCTCTTAACGTAGCCTACGGGGCACAGGCGTGTTGTGGTGGTTGGAAGCCTTAAATTTTTGAAAATGATTGGTTTTGTAATTAATTAACTAAATTATTTTAAAACTTGAACTTTAATCTTGTGTCAAGGATTTAATACTAAAATCCTCTTGTTAGATGTTGTGTGGAAGTGATGATTATTTATTATTATTATTATTATTATCTTTTTTAAGAATGTCTAGTTAAATGTATAAAAATTTATGAAGAAACATAAATGGCCAGTTCGGTAGAGATTAAAATCAGATTAAAATTGAAAAACTAGCCGTTATTGTTGACTTTTATTAGACTGATGAGACCTAATAATGGTCATATTTTCAATTTTAATTGGATTTTAATCCCTACCAAACGGGGCCAAAATCTTTATTTTGAGAAGGGGAGGAAACTAATGGGTCATTTATTTATTTATTTTGATTTAACGCTTTATTGATAAAATTGATAGGTCCCATTATTCCTTATTAAATTCTAATTCATTTATCTTTTTTTTCAATCATATATTCTTCAATAAAATAATATTATACGTAAATTCAAATTTTTTTCCTTTTTTTAATCACATTTTCCAAAAAATTACTATTCATTTTATTATAACGTGGAATAACGATGGCAAAATGGGCACGATTTTTTATTTTTTGTGTATTTAACGAAATAGTACAAATAATTTACATTTAAGTTCATAATTAATTAACTAATATGCTAAAATCATAATTTAAGTTGTGCAAAACACAAGTTATGGGATTGTGTTTTAACTCATTGTTCACGTAAATAAACAATAACTCTATTTAATAAAAGTATTTGATGATCTAATCCATTATTCTAGGTTTTTTTTTTCCCCTTTGACCACATTACTTAATAAAATTAATAATTTTCTTTAACACGTTATTTAATTATTTATGATCTTAAAATTTATTTATTTCATAATGTAAACAATTTTTCGTATACTTTCCATTGAAGGACCATTTGTCCCAAAAATTAAACGCTGGGGGACCATTTTTCCACTGAAGGCAAAGGTTAAGGACAGTTTGTACCAAATTCTTACTAATAATTTAGCATTTTACAAGTGCATAATTGACGGTCAATTTAGACGGATATCGTTGAAAAGGTGTTTTGCGTGACATGAGCGACATCGTGTTGGTAAAGCTTAAAAGTTCCGTCAAACACGAATGGCTAAGCTGAAAAGTTATGCCAAACGTGCTATCGCACATCTATAAATTGTATGGACCCACTAAGAAAAAATCCACTTAATCAATCACGTCAATTGAATTTATCACTAATATAATCATTTTGTTATTCTAAATTTTTTTCCCATTTTTATTAATGAATAACTTATTATTCTTAATCTAAAGAATTCATGTATAGCATAGTTCCCAACTACCTCTCTATTCCCCTTGTACTCTTTCTTACATACATCTAATATTTTAGGTTTACTAACTAAAATCACATGCTCTTGTCCTAACACCAAGTATTTACACAGCCTGGTAGCTTGGAACAGACGTGCTTCAGTTCCAACTGAATTATAGGTATTTATATAGTTTTTACACGTCGTGCCCGCGTGTACCTCTCAGCTTCAACTTGGAATGTTAGGTACACTATATTAGCATGTTTGGTATACTTGATTGAATCGAGACTAGGAAATTTAAATAAGTTCAAATTTTGTTCATTGTAACGTCAGAAAAAAGTAGACGAAGATGAGGTCAGAAGAAAACCAGCCATTGCTGCAGCAGCAGATTCAGGATTTATCAGCAGATGCAATTGAAGAATTCTTGGAAAACAAGCCAGTGGGTATGAATCTGATGAGGTTGTACCCTGGACTAATTACATGGGAGTCCAAATTGTTGTGGTCTCTATCTGCAGCTTCAATTATAGTTAGACTATTTAACTACATGCTGAGTTTTGTTACACTGATATTCGTGGGGCACTTGGGTGCAGTCGAGCTAGCAGCCGCCTCCATTGCCAGTGTAGGAATTCAAGGCCTTGCTTATGGAGTGATGGTATGAATCTACATTTGAAAAATCAAAATTAAATACTAAGTTTCTTTTTGAATGATGAATGATGATTACATGCAGTTGGGCATGGCAAGTGCTGTTCAAACAGTTTGTGGGCAAGCTTATGGTGCAAAGCAATATGGAACAATGGGAATCATATTCCAGAGAGCAATTGTATTGCATATTGGTGCATCTGTTATCCTCACATTCGTCTACTGGTATTCAGGGTGCATCCTCAAAGCCATTGGACAATCAGATAGCATTGCTGAATCCGGGCAAGTTTTTGCCCGTGGACTTGTCCCTCAACTATATGCATTTGCAATTAGCTGCCCAATGCAAAGGTTTCTCCAGGCACAGAACATTGTGAACCCTTTAGCCTATATGGCTATTGGTGTGTTTTTGTTGCATGCTCTGCTGAGTTGGCTGGTTGTTTATGTGTTGGACTGGGGGCTATTGGGATCTGCTCTTACGCTTAGTTTCTCGTGGTGGTTGCTCGTGATTGTGCAAGGCCTTTACATAATTCTGAGTCCTTCTTGCAAAGAGACTTGGCTTGGATTCTCTATGCAAGCCTTTAGAGGCATTTGGCCTTTTTTTAAGCTCAGTGTTGCTTCCGCTGTTATGTTATGGTATGATACAGAGCACTCTTCCCCTTAATTGAATACTGCAATGATTGAGCGCTATTCCCGTCAATAGGAGAGTTATCTCACGCCACTCATGTTCTTAAAAAACCAGCCTCATAAAACCCTTTGTGTAGCTAAAATATATGGACGATCTAATACATGTATAGAATACCTAATATATACGCAGGTGTACAGTGTGATACACGATCCAAGAGATTAACATACAAAGAATTTGGGATTTATTGTTCTATCTTCTTTTGAAGTAGTCACTCTTGGTTCTTTCATGTAGCTTGGAAATATGGTACTTCAATGGTCTTGTGCTTCTATCAGGATTCCTCCCAAATCCCACCATTTCACTGGATTCTATTTCTATTTGGTAAATATCATAACAACCATCTATACTACAATTAGTCCGTTCAAATGTCAATGATCAACTCTTAATAGTTTTTGTAAAATTACAGCATGAATTACTTCAACTGGGATATACAAGTTAAGCTGGGAATAGCTAAAGCAGAAAGGTATGCACATAGATTTAATTTGTTTGAAATATTCTACTGCAGCCAGGTATGCACATAGATTTAATTTGTTTGAAATATTTTAGATCTTATGTCATTACTTAATCCCATTTAAAAATAACATGTTGCACTGACTATTTTTCTTTCTTTTTTTTTGGGGGGGACTTCAGTGTTCGAGTTAGCAACGAGCTGGGAGCAGGACATCCGATGCTTGCCAAGTTCTCTGTCATAGTAGTGACCGTAACAAGTATCCTAGTCAGCATAGTTTTCACTATAATCGTGCTAATATTCAGAGTTGGGTTAGGCAAAGTTTTCACAAATGACTCTCAGGTCATCCAGGCATGGTCTAGTATGGCTCCATTGCTTGCGATCTCCGTGTTCTTAAGTGGAACTCAAATGGTATTATCAGGTAACATGATTTGATGTCCTAGTGTCTGAAACAAAATAACTCCAACTTTGCGCATAGTTCTGTTAGACTAAGTGGAGCCTTATCATATTGTACACTTATCCCCTAGACAATATATTGATGTTTGTGCTAAAGCAAAGGGGGCGGGTCGAGGGGGAAGTAACTCCTGAGGCAAGTTATAACAATATTGTGTGCATTTCAGGGGTGGCCATTGGGAGTGGATGGCAAGCTGCTGTAGCATATGTTAACCTAGTCACTTACTACATCATTGGTCTTCCTATTGGATGCATTCTTGGATTCAAAATAAGCTTAGGAGCAGCAGTGAGTTCTACATTTTCTGTTTAATTTTCATAATTGCGTGAATATTCTCTTACTGTGTAGGATCGGGTTCAAGCTTTCACCAGCACGCCCCGCTGTGTTTTTTTTTTTTTTTTTAAATCTGGTAAATAAATTATATTGCGTTTTTAAGTATGTAATTGATGCGGGTGTTTTCAGGGAATTTGGTGGGGGATGATTATTGGAGTCATCTTACAAACATTGGCTTTGTTCATCCTAACTGCAAGAACAAACTGGAACTCTGAGGTAATCTTACATTTGATTTCGTCGTTTTCTTAAGTCTGGTTGTCTGTAGCATTTGCTTATAATCTATCATTCTTGAATACTATTTCAGGTTGTAAAAGCTGCTAATCGATTGAAGGAATCTGCAGATGAAGAACAGTTGAATCTAGTGGAGACATGAACATTTCCTATTTACATATTTGTTTCAACTCGAACTCGAACTTTATGCTATGAAAAAAGGTAACCATCAAATATAGTAGTTCAAAGAAAAATGATTGAGGACAAACTTTTCTACTACAAATTGTTCAACCATAAATTTATTTATTTGCAACCAATGCTACATCACACCACTATTGCATAAGAAACAATCTTCATTAATTTATACTTCTCCGGATGAGAAGAAGAGAGAGAGGAAAAGAGAAATTGGGGAAGAAAATCAATTATTTCATTATGAAAGTTTGTTTTATTACATCGCCATAGTCCCCTTTATATAGGGTTTCAAAGATCATAACTAAGTAATTAAAGAAATGCTATAAAAGTTATAAATAATTATCTCCTATAATATTGCATCAGAAACACAAAAGCCGACATTAACTGATGCTTTGATCATTAGCTGGAAAACCTTCCGATTCCCACAATTCCTCACAAAGCATTCAGCGCGTCTTGTGTTAGCCAACTCAAACCTTGCTACTTCAGAATAATTTATTGCATGTACACTACATACGGGAGATCAATATAGGTGCTGAAACCGGGACCTCCTCACCCGTGACTGGCTGGAAAAGGTCCAACTCTCCGTATCGCTCCAACACTCGCATTCTGCAGTCCTCAGCAGCCATCAAGCCAGTGGAGTATGCTCCATGGACTGACCCAGGGTAATCGATACTTGTAGCTTCCCCGGCAAAAAATAGGTTATCCACTGGGATCCTTAGCCTCTCGTACAGATCGTAGGATTTCCCTACTATATCGTAGCTGTAAGAGCCCAGAGAGTTCTTGTCTGTGCCCCAATGAGAAACAAGGTACTGGATCTGCAGCACAAGTTTGTCAGAATCTGAATGTTACACCAGTACACGAGAGGGCAAAAACAGAGACCTAAGATCATTTTGTCTATTTTATCAGAGACTGAAATCAACACAGAAAAAAAGGCAACATTACCGGTGGAGAAGCAGAAGCATTTGGAAGGAGTTTCAGAAGTTGCATAAAAGCAACATTAGCAGCAGCCTCATCTGACAATTTCTCAATGTCACGGGCCAGTTGCCCTGCTGGCATGTAAACAAGGGCAGAATGACCAGTGGCTTTGTATAGGTTTAGAAAATAACTGCACCCATGAGAAGTCTCAGCAACAACACCCAGGAACTCTACGTTTGGCCAAAACACCTTCTCAAAGAGCAGAACTATCTTGTTCTCAATCCCAATTCCAAGATCATTAATGGCTTCTTGCTTCCACTCGGGTAATCTCGGCTCAAATTTGATACAATTAGATTTTAGAACACCAAGAGGTACAGTAACAACGGCAGCATCTGCTATGAAGGTTCTCCCATCTTCTACTGTTACTTTCACTCCATTATAACGTCTAACTACCTTTGTAACTCTAAGAGTGCAACAGAGTAAAACAAGAAAAGCAAACTTGTGAGTAAATTATGTTTCTAATTAAAGAGGGGTATCCATTGGAGCAATTACTACTATCTAACCTATGGCCCAACCGGATGTCAAGACCTTTGGCCAGTGTATTAATAACAGGAAGATAACCCCTGACCATAAACCCGTGCCCACCAGGAAGCAGCACTTCCTGTAAATCAGTTGAACGGACAACCCATAAATAATTTTTTGCAGAATAGTACTTGCTCAAGTGACTTCTAGTCTAGTATTCAGAGTCGATCTTCTTCTAGGCTAGAATAACTATAAGATCACCATCACAAAAAAGACTGTTTCATACGATTCAAAAACAAGTAATTTCTTCATAAACAAAATCTCGATAAAGATTGATACAAGAAATGTAAGGATGAAAGAAAATGCACCTAAAGAGATAGAAAATTAACCTGGTCCCAGCATTTAAGTGATATGGTATCAGCATCTGCGGCAAACCATCCTTCCATTCTGCACAGGTACCATTGGAGCACCTTATGAGCAAGCCCCTCCAACCTGAAATGAGAGATATATTTATTTAGTATATTAATTAGCTTGTGATAAATAAAATGATATTCTGATAGAGTTATTGCATCGATAAAACCTTAAATCTGGCCTTCTTTCCAAAACAATGGAAATCGCACGTTGTATAGACATGTCCCCGCTAAATTCCTGTCTTACTAGATCAGTCTGCCGTGAATGAAGTAAAAGTTATGTCAGTAACAAGATGCCTAAAAAATTCATTCCAATTAAAGAAGGAACTAAAGCTTGAGTTTCTCCCCTAATCCACAAATACAAATTAAGGATACATGCCTCTTTCAAGATGCTCTCAAATGTTTCGCCAGTCTTTGAGACTAATTCTTGAGGAACTTGATTTCCATCCAAATCATACAATGCGTAGCTGAAAATGGAGACAAGATATTAGCTGCCAACCATATGTGACATATAGTTGATCGAAAACATAGATAACATACGAGAAAAGACCCACCATCTGAAACATATCAGAAGTAATAAATAAACCAATAGGCCACAAACTAAAACGCAAGTAGTTTAGAAAATTTGACATATCAGAAGTAAAAGAGCTATATACAAACCTTTCTAAATCATGGTCATACAAAACTGAGTTGTCCCCACTTGTACGATACAGAGGCAGTCCCAGTTTCCCAATAAGAGGTGCCAATGGGTTCTCCTTGCAAACACCATGCAACCTGAAGTCTCGACATAAAGATAATAACTAGTAGGAATAGAGAGGGATATCTAAAAGTTCAAACAAAGAGTAATATACATCTTTTTAGATATAAACTACAGTTACCATGAAGCGCCCAAGTCAACAGGAAAACCAGATGAATAATCAGTGTGAACTCGACCACCGATTCTATCCCGTGATTCCAACACGATAACCTGCAAAAATTAACTACTCTGGAGACAAATATTTTGGGCATGCCACACTTCGAGATATGTACAGAGTACATACCTGGAACATAGCATCATGAAGAGCTCGTGCGGCCGCAATGCCAGCAAAACCACTGCCTATGACAATGACTGATGGAGAGGATACTACAAATTTACAAAAAAATAACTCAGAAATTGTCACTAAAGGAACATATACATAACACTTTCTTAACTAGAACAAAATAATAAATAAAACCTACGAACGCCTACAAATTTAACCACGGGTTGTGCTAAGGTTACATAATAGGGGCGCCTGTTGCCAACAGCCAACAGGCGTCCCCTCCCCCCCCCCCAATAGGGGGCACGGATGTCCATTATGGACACCCCTAGCATTTTCCTTTTAACCACAAAATAATGTCAGTTCCACCATTTAAATTTTTAAATACTTGAATGAAAAATATTGGAAGAAGCTGAAACAAACCTCTTTGCATTTGGCAATCACTCTTGTCTTCTGACTCCATGATTCGAATTCAACGACGATCGACGTTGATCAAGAAAATCAAGATAATTACAATAAAAAAATGATTTGAAAATTTTAAAACGGTTGTGATTTTAGAGTAATGGAGAACATAAATAAGAAGGCAAGTGATGATATGATTTGAATTTGAAGAAAGACGCAGATTCAGCGAACAGCTCATACGTGATTCGTAATTTCGTATAACTCCAAATATGGGATTAGAGTTAAATTTGGGATTCTCAAGAAAATAAAATTAATTAAGGAAATTTTGGAAGAAAGTTGAAAGAAAGATACAGATATGAATGGAATTTTAGGTGGGAATTGATATGCTGTAAATATGGTGGCCTTGTGAATCTTTTTTTGGAATAACATTGTCGTAATCGTCCGACGTAATATATATGTGACGATTTGATGTTCGAGATAGTAAAAAACTATCACATTGATGAATGAAATCACTAACTAGGACAACAGCCACAGTAAATAACATTATTTTTTTTGTTTTGCGCGCGCACAAATATAAATTTTACTTTATAATTTTTATTTTCTTTTTCTTTTAGAAACAAATGTCAATAATGAGAAGTGAAGCACAGACATCGTTTTGATTGTTTTTGTGTTCTACAATGTGTCTTTTAAACACGTCACTTCTAACATGTGCATGTGCATCCCATCAGTAATAGACATGTTGTTTTAGGATTCTATCCGTGTTTTCCAAAAATTACATCAAATAAATAGTGTTTTATTTTCAATTATTTGTTTCTAAATAATTAAGGGGTCGTTCTCTTTGTGTTTCAGTTTTGTATTTTGAATTTTGAATTCATTTTGAGTTTTATGGTTTGAGTGTCTATTTTGAAATTGTTGAAAACGTATTCTTTTTGGTATTTTGAAAAATTGATTTGAAACTCAAAACGTGTTTTAGAAATTTCGAATTGATTATAACTGAAAACACCAAAAACGATAAATTTGTCGTTTTAAGTTTTCTTTGTAAATTTTTAACTTGTTTTCAAAAACGCGTTTTCGAAAATAAGAAAGAGAACGCGTTTTACTATTTTGAAAAATCGAAAACAGAAAAGGCTTGAAAATGGTAAAGAAAACATGCCCTTATTTTCTAACTAGCCCGTTTGGTGGAGATTAAAATTGAAAAACTAGCTGTTATTGTTGACTTTTATTAGACGATGGGACGCAATAACGGCTATATTTTCAATTTTAATTGGATTTTTATCGGTACCAAACGGTGTTTCTTCCGCTGCAAACACGTCATTTTTAGACATATACTCTCCAACTAGACATATTTATTTAGACAGCTTTTCAAAACAACTCTTGCCAACGTACATTATGCAATATGCACTTTAGCCCAAAAATAATTCTTCACTTCATTAAGGGTCCGTTTGATAGCATGGAATTTCATGAAAAATATCACATTCGAGAAAAACGAATTCCACTTTGACTGTTTGATTGCTACTTGGAAATGGAAACATAATTTCAAGGTACAACAACTTTAAGCTACATTTTCTTTGTTTTCATGGAAAACGAATTCCTATGAGTTTGGTGGATTTTTATCTTCCAACTAACATGGAATTGAAATTTCTTACCATCTTAACCTATCAAACGGATCATAAAGGTCCATTTGGTATAGTTATTGCGAAGTAGGGGCGGAGCCATGTACAGTTCAGTGTGGGCACATGCCCTCACTGAACTTTGGGCTTAAATATTTTTTTTTATTAGTTATAAGTTAAAAGAAGGCCCAACTGTGCACCAGAAGAAAGGCTTTCCATTTCTAAAACTTGTCAGATACCAAAAGTCAAATTTGGACTTTGATTAGAAAAGAAAGGCTTTCCATTTCGTTACATGAAGGAGTTAACTTTGATTAGAAAA
>CAIGRF010367348.1:33599-77081 GCA_903798235.1 Fraxinus ornus | reverse complement strand
AACATCAACATCAACATCAACATCAACATCATCCTGTTGGACAATAAACCAAAACTCTTATACGAGCATTCGGGGTTCACCTCGAAACACTGCAAGAAATAAGCATGTTGCAAATCACAAGACATACGCACGCACGTTGTAACCATACAAATTTTGATATCAAAAAGCTACATTAGAAATTTCTAAATTTCAAAACTACGCCCTGTTTGGAGCTCATTCTTCACCTCATAAATAGAAAAAATATGACCGTTTGTACTGCTAGTGGGCCCCCATCTTGTGAGAGAGAGGTAAAAAAAAGGGCTCAAAAAGGTACACTAACGATCAATTTTTTCATTTTTTTGGACTGAAAATATGCCCCAAACAGAGGCTACATGTCGAAATTTCGATATTAATGTTGCAATGTCTAAAATTAAAGTGTAAATGTCGAGTTTTGATGGGAATTCGCTTAAATAAGTTAGATTCATTGTTGCAATTCGTACAATACTCGCGTTTTTTGACATGCTATATTTCTGTAAGAGGTTCATTCATATTGAAATTTCAAATGTAGGTGCTATGGAATATGGATATTCAATTTTGCTCGACGTTTCGTTAACCTATAGAAATTCGATCCCGTTCGTAAAAAAATTCTTAGTCTTGATTTCGGTTTTTCGAGATGTATCAGAGACGTTTTTCAAATCTTATGATGCCGACATTAATGAATGTAATTAATTCATTATTCAAACACTACGTAACTCGTGAAGCTACACTATTTTTATTTTATTTTATTTATATAATTTATCTCAAGTTACGAAAAGGAAAGAAGAAACACTGGCCCCTTTATACGACTTGTCACTTTTTAAAGTCATTTTCATTTGTATGGAAGTGTTGGTCAATTTTATGTATGACGCAGTGATGACATTTGTCAGCAGTGATGACATTTGTCAGCAGTGATGACATTTGTCATATAGGCCCTGTTTGGCGTTATTTAAAAAATGGATAAAACTTTTAAGTTAAAATTAACAATTAATTTTAATTACATGTTCATTAAATCCACAATTTTATCTACTTTTTAACTATATTTCATCTATTAAAAATCTTAACTGCACCAAAGAGGGGCTAAATGTGATTATAATTCAAGAAAAATTTCGTATACTTTACAATTTTGCTTCAATCAAGTAATTTCACTTTTTGTGTAAGCCAGCCACCGGCCACTCAGTAACGGCGGAGGTAAACCACGGGTTATGCCCAAGTTGATCAGGGTTCGAGCACCCCTTATACTCTTGGCCCCAAGGGAGCATTCCTCCATGGTTATTACATCACCAAACTGCTCCAACCAATATTGATTATTATATTACTCAACTTCTCCAACCAGGAATCGAACTTTCCACGCTGAGGTTGCAAGCTCAGCAATGCCCTTCCTTTGCCAACTTGGATGTGCCCCGAGGGGGCACTTTTTGTGTAAGTTACTCATGCTCAACATTGTCGAATTGAAAGCTTACATTCTTCACCGACAATGTTAATTAATCAATTAGTTCATTAACTTAATTCATTCAATGTCTCTATGATATCAATTAAGCACTCGTTTGACCCCCATTATTCCACATTATAATGAGAGGAATAATAATTGTTTGGAAAATGTGTGATTAAAAAAAAAAGAATTTTTTTTTTAAGTTTAAGTGTAATATTATTTTTTTGGAGAATGTGTGGTTGATAAGAAGAGAGTTAAATAAATTATAATTTAATAATGAATAATGAGGGCCAAACAGGAGTTTAAGTAACTCATGCAACGTGATGAGTTGAGCATTCTCAAAGTCATACTAGGGGTCCAAAAGAATGACTTTGATAGAATTATGCAAGAAATCTCTCAAGTGGAAGAGTATAAGCTCGAACGGAAGAAATAGAACTCACCAACTCCCAAGTCAACAGGTTGAAAAACTCGACGCCACTATTCTTGAACAACTTGGAATGAACCTTCTTTTCACACTATTGCGAAAATGAAAATAATGGTCAAAATCGAATTTAGTTGTCAATTATCCTTATCGATATATGACTATCTAAGGATTGCTCCATGAATCTCATCAGCAATATTTGATGCTTCTTAGGGCTTCTTTGGCAACCTTGAAGGCATCGAACAATCTAAAGTATATTTTCCTTCGTGTTTCGCTTCCAATATTTTTTCCATCTAATTTTGTTGCTTTTATTTGGTGAAAGATTTTAAGGATTACTATACTTTTAACGTTGTTTCTCAAAAATTATTAAACTTTAATGTAGTATTGAATAATTACGGTACATTCAATGTTATTTCGCATATATTTACTCACACTCCGTTCGTTTGAAAGTTTATTAATTTTGATGACGTGGCAAAATAATTGTTAATTTTTTAAACGATCCGGAATTACTGGTAGGAAACAATTGTTAGAAATACATACGTAGGATATTAAAAACTTTAAAAGTACAGACTATTTCCCTTGACATCATCGTTGACGTTGCCTTTGTTTTATACAAAAAAAAAAAAAAAAAAAAAAATTGGGCAAAAAGATTTTATTTTTTGTTTTTTTAATTGGCGAATGACAATTTACTATGTGGCAAATTGTCAAATTTGGTGTACCGAGCACGTGATTGTTAAAAAAAATGAAATTCAATGATAATTGAGAAACAACTTGAATTGGTGTTACAAAAATTTTATTTTTATAAAGGAATTTGAAAAAAATTTGGATGAATTTCAAACTTAAAAATATACATAACTCTTTTTGAATTTCACTATTTTTAACGAGATTCTTTTAGATTCTGCGAAAATTTGTTAAAATTTAACGAAATTCATTAGAATTTATAATAATCCCGTAAAATTGTGAATGTACCTTCATTGTCTTCCTTTTATTGCTATGATTGCATGATTAATCAACATCATAATTTAAATTCACGATATCAGCTCAACTAACATTGTCCCGATATGTGTTGGACGATATACAACGAAACATATTCTTGTATGTATAGCATCAACTAAGCTACTAAAACTATAACAAAATGGAACCAACTCCATAACTCAATTGTTGTAACCATTTGTGTGTGTCTTTTGCCATCTCCAAGCAATTGCTAAGCTTTCTTCAAGATTTGTGTGCTTAGCCGACCAGTATAGCTCATTCTTGATCTTCGAAGGATCGCTATATACTTCGGCATAATCCCCTGGCCGACGACTTAGGTAGTCCACCTTTATGTCCACACCAGTAGCCTTCTTACATGCTTCCACAAATTGTTTTACTGAACTACCTTTTCCAGTTCCAACATTGTAAATGCCTACTTTGCCTGGTTTTGCATGGGCTAACGCTTTAACATGTGCATCAATCAAATCAGTGACATCAATGTAGTCTCTTACACAAGTTCCATCTGGTGTGCTATAATCTGTCCCTTTTATCTGCACCAATCAGATGAATAACTACCTTTTCAGAATTTTGATCCTAACATTCTTGGATCAAAATTTGAAACCATAACAAGAAAAATGTGTACCTTTAGTCCCGAAATTATTCCTCTGGCTGCATCGAAACAAGCACCTGAAATACGTCCCTGTTCACGCAATTCTGGTCGTGGAGCTTCTCCCAATCTTCCTTCAGGGTCGGAGCCAATTACATTGAAGTACCTGATCACCATATTCCACAGAGGTCATTACTCTAAACTTTGTGTTCTTTATTTTAAGAAATTTGTCTATTAAAGAAATCACTGTAATAATTGTGATTCGGTATATATTCCCTTTTAGGTTAACTATTAGTCCGTGATGTGTACAATAAACAAACCTTAAGATCATGACAGCCATGTCAGAAGTCTTTGAGAAGTCCAATATAATGTCTTCAGCCATTTTCTTGGCTTTTCCATATGGATTGATAGGGGCCTGAAGTTTCGAAACAGTTAATCAGATGCTTTTTTTCTAACCAACTTCAACTAATTGAAATTTCGAACTGGAAGGGCAAGATAAATGCATAAATTGAGTACTAACTTGAGGAGTAACTTCTGTGATAGGCATCTTTTCTGGTTCTCCATATGTAGCACAAGTGCTCGAATAGATTAATGTCTTTACACCATGTGTAGCCATTGCCTTCACTATTAACAAGGTATTTGAAGTAATATTATGATAGTACCTGCACTCAGATCACACGATTCCGCTATAAGAAACATGTAGCAATAGGCACGGAACAAGTAACAACTTAGTATCCTTAGCAAGTCGATAAGTTTTGTAATGCTCGAGTAGCAAAGGTCAAGGCTTTGGACTCAAACAGGGTATAGGGGTGCCAATAAGGTCCGTGGTGGCCCAGCCTAGGCGCAGCACCACCTGGACAGGCCATTCCTAGCTCTTGGACCCACGACCAGTGCAAATTTTTCTCTTTCAATGGATAATGGGAAGTACCAGAAAAAAAGTGTCATCATAAGAAAATATGACATATAAGTTAATGAGAGCTGAAAATCGAAGAGTACAAAATACCTTAGAGGCTCAACTGTACTTTCACCAACATAAGCAACAGCTGCGAAATGCATGACAGCATCAAATGCGTTCTCTGTAAAAATTTTATTTACCTGATATAAAAGTTCAAGGATGAAATTGCCCAAAAAAACTGGATTTTTTTTTTTTTTTTTTTTTGAGAGCTAATTAATTGGTAGACATGATAGAATAACAGTGCAATAAGTTGTAATAGGATACTGATGCTGCATCTCCAAGATCAGCATATATAAATTGAAGTCTCCCAGGCTCGGGATAAAGTTCTTGGAGGACTTTAACGGCTCCCATATTCCCTCTGGAAAGGTTGTCCTACAAATAAAAACCCGTTTTAGAGAACAATATTTTTTCATATTCAATTGGAATTAATTCACTATAGATGAAACGAAATTCCACCATGGACATACCACAATGGTTACACGATATGAGTCCTTAAGAAGCCGAAGGACAGCATGAGAACCTATATAGCCTGCACCTCCAGTTACTAAGACGTGTGTTACGCCAGTTTCGTATTGAGAAAACTGAAGATGCAAAGATGAAATTTCATAAAGTCAGATTGAGAGAAGTTTATGATCTGGAACTACTTATAGTTGTCTATTGAAGTAATACTTCAGAATCGTATGATTTCTTGTCAAGAACTTGAACACATTGGGCAAATGCTGCGTGAGAAACTAACGGTATTGCAATTTTCCTCTATTAATACTGTCCAGTACTATCTTTCAAACAAACTGTAAATGTTCTATCACAAAAAAATATAGCAGGCTTTTTGTTCAACTTTGGAATTAGAGGCATACCTTGGTAGAGGTACCAGTACCATGTGATCGGTTGAAAAGAAAAATAAGAAGTGCAGTGATTCCGGCAGCTAAGAAAATTTTCCTAGTGTTGCTCCTTCGATTCGTCTCCATAAAATCCATCCCTGTAAATGCAGATTTAATTCCTCTTATAATTTATCAGTAGGCAATCAATAAGGAAATTCATATTCCCCTGTTAACTAAGAACCTTAATCTCTTTTGTTGAGGACTAGGAAGATGAACAATGTGCAATAGTTTCTTGGTACGAAGACTAAAGATTATCTGGTCACAAAATCCGACATTTGTTTTGTGAGAAAATCAAAGGCAAAATGCACGTAATGAATTTCGAGCCTAAAAGATTATCTGGTCACAAAATCCGACATTTGTTTTGTGAGAAAATCAAAGGCAAAATGCACGTAATGAATTTCGAGCCTAAAAGACTCGCACAAACAAGAAAGATGCAATCAAACCAATTTGAACCTGTACTTGGATTATATTATATACCTTGAAATCGATTAAGCAGCAAACGTTTGAGGTTTTTTCTTATTATTTCTCACTGATTGTCTCTTCTCACTAATGTAAACAGCAAACGAAGGCAGAACTAATGACCACGTCGAAGAATCTTCAAGCTTGTAATAGATATGATCCAATCTGTATCAATTCACAGGACAGAGAAAAAAACATGGATTAGCAAAATGATCCAACAAGGAAACAACCTTAAATCTCCCATGTTATTGCATCAGACGTTAAATTCTAATTCTTCAGAAATATATACGTCTTAAAACAGACTCAGTTTTTCAGTCGGAGAAACCAAGGAAATACAACAAAAGAGAATCATAAACCAGAAACCTTTTATTCTGAATTACATCACATGAATTTTTCTCACTTATTCTTACCTTGAAACATTCAAAAGATCATACATAAGAACAGAAGAGACAAAAACCAATTATAAATAAATAAAATTAATCAGACAAAATCAAAACACAGCCCAAAAGCATGAACGAAAAACTAAAAATTCGTACCTGAACTGGAGAGAGAGAGAGAGAAATAAAGAAGACTGATCGAAAACGGTATAAATATATGTAAGTAATGGTGCAAAATGTCAAAGGGTAGGAGAAACGGAAAAATAAAGAGAGGCTTGGCAGTTTGAATGTGAAATAACGCGTTGAGATGATTTAGATAATCTGAATATTGTAGTGGAAGAAAAGTGGACCATGTTCTTCAGTGCAACCTACGATCAAACAAAGCCTTAAAATTAGGGGATGACACACAAATATTGCCATCACGTACACAGTAAACCACCCATTTTCCGAATGTGTGTGTGCTTTGTTGGACCAAGTCACGAGGAGGGAGGGATCATCAGAAGTTTGAATTGTACTTTGTATTTGAAGAAAAATCAAGAAGAGTTAAATATCGAGATTGTTACGTGGGAGAGAGTTGATATTTGTGCCGCTATTTGGCAACACTTTGACAATCTCAACGACAGATCGTTACATCACTTGTCAATATTCTAAAAAATGAATCTAGGCGCAAGGCGTGGTCAAAACGTCACTTCTCCTCAGTGAGTGCAAAATTAAGCGATCAACTGTCAAATAGAACGCTTAATGCGTGACTAGGCACACCCTGCTTTATTATTTTTTTCTTTTTTTAAAAGCTTTTTATTTAATTTTAATTTCGAGTTTTTAAATGTCATTATTTCTACAAAAAAATAGTCTATTTGAAAAAAAGTCAAAAATAGACAAGTTGAAACTATGAAAAAAATAGTCTGACTTGCATTTCGAAAATTTGATAATTGTGAAATTATTAAGTAAATATATTATTTTATAATTTTAAATATTTAGTATGTATAATTTAATTATTAAATAATTTTAAAAATAATAAAATACATTTTTACACCTGATCTCGTTAAAATTTGAAGTTTGGACTCCACGTTTTGCCACGTTTTACATTTTTTAGAATTCTGCTCCTCGTTAACGACTAACGAGACTAGCTTTCAATATGGCATGTTAGAAGTAGGAGATGCTCTAGTAAGTTTTGTTAGAGCAATGTGAATATTGCGAGACTAAGTAAAATATGAATTTGTATGAATCTTGATAAATAATTTTAATTACATATGACGGTTGCCAAAACAGTATTTATTGTATTGAATGTGTAAATGTAAAAAGTCTAATTTTATATTATTTTGTGTAGTGTATAAAGATTACAAATCACATTGCAAATATTTTTGGTGTAGATTAAAATCAGATTTTTAGTAGATTTTGATAAAGATTGATGAAATATGTTGTTTGAAAATGTGGGTCCCAGTGATTAAAATTAATTGTTAATTTTTTAATCTATACCAATCAGCGGCAAAACTAAGTAATAAAATAATGATAATTGCCTTCCCTATGCTACGTAGACTTGTTCGTTCTTGTTGCGTTTGATCTAATTAAAAAAAGTTGAAAAATATTAAATTTAGGCTACGTTTGAGCCCCCCCCCCCGTTTTGAAAATTGGTTTAGTAATAGGGATTTTTTGAAGAATGTATGGTTAAAAAGTAAGAAAAATTTTTGGATTCATGTGTAAAATTATTTTATTGGAATAATATGTGATTGAAAATGATTTTAAGAAAAAATGAATTTTCAGATAATAAAACTTAAACAGGGGCTAAGTCAACGATAAATTTTAACAATACATTTCATAATATTGAAGATATGGAAAGAATAATCTCTATGATATTTTTCCTTAATGGTTGATTGTATAATTATTATGCAATCTTTCCTTTTAGAGTTATTTATAGCCCTATAAATAGGATATTTTACTTTGTAATAGAAACAAGTTTATTATATACAATTTATAATATTCTTCACACTTATCTTCCATGAAANTTATTTCTACAAAAAATAGTCTATTTGAAAAAAGTCAAAAATAGACAAGTTGAAACTATGAAAAAAATAGTCTGACTTGCATTTCGAAAATTTGATAATTGTGAAATTATTAAGTAAATATATTATTTTATAATTTTAAATATTTAGTATGTATAATTTAATTATTAAATAATTTTAAAAATAATAAAATACATTTTTACACCTGATCTCGTTAAAATTTGAAGTTTGGACTCCACGTTTTGCCACGTTTTACATTTTTTAGAATTCTGCTCCTCGTTAACGACTAACGAGACTAGCTTTCAATATGGCATGTTAGAAGTAGGAGATGCTCTAGTAAGTTTTGTTAGAGCAATGTGAATATTGCGAGACTAAGTAAAATATGAATTTGTATGAATCTTGATAAATAATTTTAATTACATATGACGGTTGCCAAAACAGTATTTATTGTATTGAATGTGTAAATGTAAAAAGTCTAATTTTATATTATTTTGTGTAGTGTATAAAGATTACAAATCACATTGCAAATATTTTTGGTGTAGATTAAAATCAGATTTTTAGTAGATTTTGATAAAGATTGATGAAATATGTTGTTTGAAAATGTGGGTCCCAGTGATTAAAATTAATTGTTAATTTTTTAATCTATACCAATCAGCGGCAAAACTAAGTAATAAAATAATGATAATTGCCTTCCCTATGCTACGTAGACTTGTTCGTTCTTGTTGCGTTTGATCTAATTAAAAAAAGTTGAAAAATATTAAATTTAGGCTACGTTTGAGCCCCCCCCCCCGTTTTGAAAATTGGTTTAGTAATAGGGATTTTTTGAAGAATGTATGGTTAAAAAGTAAGAAAAATTTTTGGATTCATGTGTAAAATTATTTTATTGGAATAATATGTGATTGAAAATGATTTTAAGAAAAAATGAATTTTCAGATAATAAAACTTAAACAGGGGCTAAGTCAACGATAAATTTTAACAATACATTTCATAATATTGAAGATATGGAAAGAATAATCTCTATGATATTTTTCCTTAATGGTTGATTGTATAATTATTATGCAATCTTTCCTTTTAGAGTTATTTATAGCCCTATAAATAGGGTCATTTACTTTCTAGTAGAAACAATTTTATTATATACAATTTATAATATTATTTACATGGTATTAGAGCAGTTTCGATCATAAACCAATTAACCATTGAATTTCGTTTTCGACGAGCAGCCTTGAGCCGTTCGTCCGGCTACCAATGTTGTTTTTTTTCTTTTCAGATGTATCCCTACAAAGTCTCATCATATTACGGTGGTCAGAACTCAGTTTCTGCAGCACCAAAAAGCATAATGTTCCTGATTTGAGATCTGGATAAATTCAAGGGGGAAAGTTTGGTTCTGCCTTTCGGTACTCTGCTTTCTGGGTAGTTGTCTTTCAAACTTCTAGGTCTGGTCTGTTTTATCTTCGGTGTCGAAGGTGAAATATTGGCGAGCAAATCTGTTATTTTTGTGAGGTGTTGAGTGATTTGGTGTGGAGATTAACCGATATTTGATTTTGAAATCAATTAGGCTTCAGATTTTGATTTTGTGTAGAAGACAACGATTGGTTATGGTTTTGGATCTTCGTCTGGAGATAAGTAGCAGATTTGGTCGGGTTGATTTTTCGGCAGCTTTGTTCCTCAGTTTAGTCGGCGACATCGTGAGCAAGTTGCAGAGAGAGCTACGTTCTGAGAGAAGGAAGATTTGGGCAGCATTTTTAGGGGTTTTATTCTTGGTGAGCCTGTGATAATTTATTTGGGTCATTACTTCACTTGAACTATTAAATTGATGAGATAATTGATTGAATTTGGGCTGTGAGAATTTATAGGGCTATTGGAGTAATTGAGCCAATTATTTAATTGGTTTGATTTTACTGTGGAATATATGAGTTTTTTTTTTTTTTTGTTCGGAGTTGGGCATTTCTTCTCTTAAACTTGTTTGGAGTTTCTTCAACTTTTGGTAATCTGGAACTTGGTCCAGTTTATATGGAATTTGGTTTAGTATATCTCCAGTTCATCTGGAATTTGGTTCAGTTCATTTGAAATTTGGTTTAGTATATGTCCAGTTCATTTGGAATTTGATTTGGTGTTGGTTCGGTATATCCGAAATTTGAAATTTGCATCCAGTTTATTTGGTATTTGTCGAGCTGGAATTTGAAATTTGCATTCAGTTCATTTGGTATTTGTCGAGCTAGAATTTGAAATTTGCGTCCAGTCCATTTGGTATTTGTCGAGCTAAAATTTGAAATTTGCATCCAATTAATTTGGATATCAAATTTACATCCCTTTGGTTTAGTAGTGAATGCGTTGGTTACTTGCAGATATCGGTGTTCCTTCTTCCTCTCCAACCCGTATTGAAATTGACTATCATCTGATTTCTCCTTCAAGTCTTGGTGATGGTTTGGTTAGATTGGTGGATGATAATTTTTCATTATCATCAACTTTGAGTTATTTTTTCGACTTGGTTGACATACAAGTAATTTTGAAGATTTGATTGGATCGATTTATCTTTCAAACTCAATTTGATTACTTCTACACCATATTGAGTTTGAGGGATGGTGTTGAAACTATGGAAAAAATAATCTCTATGATATTTTTTCAATAGTGTAAAATTATTTTCTTTAATAGTTGATTGTATAATTATTATGTAATATTTCGTTTTAGAGTTATTTATAGCTCTATAAATAGTGTCTTTTACTTTGTAATAGAAACAAGTTTATTATATACAGACTCGTAACTTTTATCAAAATCAACTAAAAATATATGATTTTTAGTCAAACCAAACAGTGGCTTTAAGTTCAAATATTATACATACAATAATTTAATAATATTTGAATTTTGAAAATATTACAAACCAAGCATTTCTTGAAATATAATTTATTTTCTCTTTTTCGTTTCTTTTATTTATGAATTAGAGATCTATCCTAACTCCTCTAGCTATGTAATTTGGACAGCCTAATTACGTTGACTAGAAGATACAATACTAAAAATGTGCATCCTAGTTGGAAGTTGTTAATTAATTTCATTATAACACAATAAAATATTGCAAATTATTTTGAGTATGTCGAATTGAACAAGATGAAATAAGACAAATAATAAATTTTGTCATGTAATTTATTTAATATTGTTTAATTAATATATCGAACATGTTGATATGTGAATGTTGGTTCATTGTGATACTACCTAAAATTATACATGGATAAGTTGAGGTCGGTTAACCGTTTGACCCAAGGTTGAACATGGTCAACGCTTCTAATACTTGAAAAAAAGCTTTGAGATGTGATCGTGTTACCTCCGATGCTTAAAGTTAGCATACCTCATTTGGGACCCAATGTACCTATCGAGAAAAATTTCAAACACAAAATATAATAATATTAAAAATTTATTTAAATATCATCATGGACACACGGGACGACTAGACCTTCCCGGTGTGTTCATGCATGGCGTGTTATCCCTTCGAGGATTAAAGTCAAACCTTATGTATAACGAGGTGATGAGCCGTAACCTTACAGAGTCACGTGAGAGACCTTAAGATCAGAGGTAGGTCGGGTCGATCCTATGTAGATTTAGCATGTATACACTGAATAAATAAAATCAGATATAGCCACTTGTCAATTTACAAAAACAATTTGAATAGTCATTTAAGAAATTATTTGCTTTAGTAATAATTTTTTGTGGAATTTTGCTGTATGTGTTAATTGTACCTAACCTAACATAGCCGACTGATAACGTGGAAACGTGCAGTTTGTGTCAACTTCTTACACCTTACTACAATTATTAAATTAATATAATAATTATTATATTCCAATTTTTAAAAGTCAAATATTTTCTCGTTTCTATTGGTTCTTGTAGTCTTTAAGATTTGGTTAACACTACAAGGGAGAATAAGCCAACGATGGTTACGTTCAAAATTGTCTTTTCATTCCAACCAAGAAGTAGTCCTTTCTCAATTTATAAATTAATTTACTTTATTACTTCCAAAAAGTCTGTCGTAGCCGCGTGAGACAAATTAGGGATGACAATTGAGCCAAACAGTCCCTTAATGATTTGGCCCTGATGAGGTTAGGGCAGGTCAACCTACACCCTCGATTTGGTGCAAGGCCCATTATTGATATTCTCTAAAATTCAAGTCTCGTTTGGACTCCCATTTTAATGAAATTTTGAAAGAAAATGAATTTTAAAAATGACTTTCTGAAAAATCTGTAGTTCAGAAATAAGAAAAAAAAATCGATTTACTTAAAATATTATTTTATAGAAGATATGTAATTCTTGAATACAAGTAGAAATATGACAAATTGAAATAAAATGATGATTGAGAAACTTGATTGAAGCAAAAAATATAATTAGTGACTTAATTGAACTTCCACTAAGAATTTAGTGACCATCAGTACTATTTTCGCCATAATTTTAATTAATTTATCACTTTCATACCATCAAGAACACTCATAAAGGACCCCACCATTCTCACAGACGCACAGTGCAATCCTTTGGATCACTTTGTTAGAATTTTATATTTATATCAGTGCATACATACCAGAAAAGTAACAAAAGGAAAATGACATTTTAAAACATATTCCAACAAAATTTTACAGAATCACGCATAGATTCAGTAGGTGTAAAACTAGATGAGATTTTAATATATACTACACGATCTTGTAACTCCATCGATGCAACTGTTGTATAAACGACAAGCACCTCAGAACAGTTCAGAACAGAAACTGTTCTGAGGCAAGGACACGTCTATAGTACAGACAGAGGCTGGAAGAGAGATGCAGAGGAGGAGGTAGAAATATTAAGACATCTAAATATCCTGTAACAATGGGCCTACTATGAGAGAAAATATTCAACAAAGCAGTAAATAAGAAAATATTACAAACTTTTCAACTAAACATTTGGAGTTGCACAACTTACTCCTCCTCAACTAGCATGTTTCTTTAGAAACGGGAATGAGAGGAAGCCAATTGAAAAAGGTGGGAATCCACCATATGTCAGCAACCTATACATATATAACACTTACCCTTAAAAGTTCTGTCCAGAGCTTACACAAGAGCATAAAAAACATAGCTCTCCAGATAAGCGAGTGTAGGTCTCCACGTCCCTTCAAGAGCTTTTAACATAACACAGTTATACAAAGAATGTTCATCAAGGTAAGCAGAATCTAACCACTTCCACACCAGTAGAGAGAAGAGGAGGGGGGGACCATAGGCAATAAAATGAAGCCTTATGGTATATGAGCACTACCCTGTCCTTGACACCAACAGGAAGCATCCAAACTAAATGGCCTTCAAAGCATGTTACATCAAAGTTTGAACAGAATCTTCATCACAATCTCAGCTAACCTCGCACTGATTCAGGATTTATTTGGCTACTGCTTCCACCATGAGCATTAAATCCAGTAACAGGCATTGACTGCTGAGCAAAATTCAATAACTTCCTCTGACACTCATCAGTGTGGGGAAGACTAGCACGAAGAAGTTCCACTGGCATTTCCTTGCTTACAGCTCTTGCAGCCTCTGAATCAATTACCTCTGTGTTTGGCTGGCCTTGAGTAAATATTGATTGCATTATACTGTCATATTTACTTGCACAATACTTTGTCAGCAGACCAAAGAAGGCATCAAAAGAAGCCTGCCAAAGGCCAAGATTGGGAATACTAAAATTGCTGGCAGCTTTAGGATCTCTTAACAAGTGAGTTGCTCGTTCTAAAACAGATTTCACAACGACTGAAGCACCATCTCCAGCAGGGCTCCCAAGTGGTCGGAGAGGTGGCTGTTCTGATGAACAAACTAACGCAGCAAGACAAGCACTAAGTGAATTAAGATCCATACCAGTGACACAAGTAGAGACTGTCTTGGCAAGATTATTAATAGTCTCAGCTGCACTTTGATCAGAAGGATGGCCCCCAAACAAAAATCTTAAATGACGAAAGATGGCCATGCAGACTATTCGGACAAGCTCACTCCCAGGTAAAATGAGCTGAAGGAACCTTGAAATCAGTTTCCGACCTTTGGAATGAGAGACTATGCGTAGAAACACAATATCGTCCTTCGCAGCCAGCCTAGTAGATTTGCCACTTTTTCCAAGTGGGTCAACAAGCTGAAGAGAGGCTGCTAACCCTTCTAATAAAATCTGCCGCTTCCGCCTAAGCTGACTGCCACCATCTTGGGGATGACTAAATTGTAGAAGACGGTCAACGTCATCTACATCCAAAAGAAGACAAAGACCATCCTCAATTGTTACTCTAGCAGCAAACATGGGTTCCTTCTCCAGAGGCTTTTCAGATATTTTTGGTTCGGCACCACAATCACCACAAGCAGAGGGAGGGGGGTCGACTTCAAGAAGAGGGCAGGGTCTACGTATAGAAGAAAAACAAACTCTCCCAAGAGAATCAACATGGAGATGTGGCTGTGATTCTGCAATATTACGGGATCGGGAAGATTGGTCCCTCTGGTGGGATGGGCAGAAACGATATTTTGATCTCATTTCCACCGATTTCTTTGCAAGACGAGCTTGATGGTAATAATCATTTATGTACGGGTCATTACCATGGTTTGTGGCTTGCTGTATTTTAATAATACTCTCTATCTCTTCAGTTGTCATGTACTTGGATCTGAATTGGGGGAAACTACTATCAGTCAACTGACTACTAGAATCAGATCCATGATTGGAGAATCGCACGCTGTGTTTGCCTTTGGCTGATTTGGGTTTTGACTCTCTCTTGTCATATTTACTCAAATGTGATGGTGAAGGAAAGGTGTTAAATTGTTGAGATCTCAGTGGTGAAAAATGAGATAAAGTTGGTTGAGCTTGAAGATGAAGTCGATGTTGCTGTGGGGAAAGTAGCTGAGGTGATAATGACCCGTTTTGATATTGATGCTGAAAAACATTGTTCAAGAGGAGAGAATGATTCCCGTGGAGGAGACCAGCATGGCTTGTCCAGAAGTTTTGCAGGCGTGGATTATGAGTGATATTTGTTGAGGCCAGTTGCGATATGTTTGTATTGTATTGAAGCCCGCGGCTCGTTCCAGGAAAATGCAGAGCAGAATTAGATAATGCAGAGTTGTTTGACACAGAGAATGGTGACTGATGTCCACCAGAGAGAGATGAAATATTAAGATAATTCGAATTATTCAGAGAAGCTTGTTGAGATCCTGGTGGAGGGAAGGAAGTGAAAGATGACTTGGGAACAAAAATAGGCTCACTAGAAAAGTGTTGCAGTTGCTGAGGTTGCTCGGGGTATGAAGAAGTTCTATATAGTGGTTTTGATTCTGGAAGTTGCAATGAAGAGAGATGTGGTTGTGATGACCACCTCTTACTTTCTTGGTAACATTCTGAGTCAGACATGTGATGGTCAAGCCAATCAGGAAAAGGAAAATCTGGCTCTTGTGCCCATTCTGCAGCTGATGAACCTGAAATAACATTGTGTTAAACAGAGAAACAATCAAAAATTAAAATGAGGTCAAAGACATTGCCCAGAGAGTCACTTAAAAACCAATTTTGATAGGCAAGCAGTTAATGTGGGCATGTCATGCACTTAAAAAAAAGAAACAGCATATCATGGAATCAGAAGGTTTGATACTTCATATTTCTTGACTAATAAACCCAATAAAGCATCCTTAGAAAATCAATAGAGGGAAAGAGAAATAAATTAGTACTACTAAAATCTGTTTTAAGACTATCAATCTAGCATTCATGATTCTGCTGCCTTTCTTTTTTTTTTTTTTTAAAAATAAAGGAAAGAAACACACAGGTACACCTTCATCTATTAGCCATTAATGATCATGTTTTTGTTGATGTAGATTCCATATTTCAAGTTGGTGATGAACCTGACCACGATAATCTTTTACGGAGGCCATATTTCTTACCCCCATGTCCCTCTTCAACTATTTTAAGATCTGCTATTTTGGTTTTAACATTCTAATTAATTGTTTTGCATTTATAATTTCCACCCATACGCTAGTCTCGTTTATGAGATCAAAGTTCCTCTAAATCAATCCTATGGTTGATCCTAGGCAAACCAACAAATGACATATCATTTTGGTGCTCGAGAGTGTTGAAAATAAGAAAAGTGTCCTACCCTCTGTCCTCTGATGGACGGGACAAGGCAAAGAAGTTAGTATAGGATACTTGAATAAGATATCAACTTGGAACATAGTGACACTTGAAAGAAAATAATAGAACTGGTAGATGTGATGGGGAGGAAAGATAATGTGACTTACATAGAAGAGGTGAAATGGGTGGAAGGGAAGGTGAAAGACTTATGAAACATGATACATAATTCGGTATAGGCAAGAAAAAGCAACAGACATGGTTATTAAGAAATAAGGAAAGAGTTAAAGCGGTTCATAGAGCAAGCCAGTGGAACCTGCAAGTTTCGGAATAAGGAAATGGGGATGAAAACAAATATATGCAATATCTAATAGAACAAAAGTTTGATTCTTCAATTATAGACAAATATTAGAACGCACTTTCCCTCGAAAAAGATCCAGATCCTCGATCACCAATAACTCCAGGATGCCTTGGTCCAGATACAGCTTTGTTTAACTGCAAAAATGAAAAACAGAATATTGCAGCATTACAATATGAAACTCTTTTCCTTTTTTCAGTAACCAGTCACATTTCAAATTTTTAAAATTTTGTAAAATTAGAGAAATTTAAAAAATTTCCTTAGTTTAACGTGTAGGCAATTAATTGGTTAAGAAGAAAATATAAACTGGGAAATTTATTTGTAAGATAACTTACTTCCAAGTTAATATTAGTTGCTTCCAAATTACTTAATACTGATGATTTCTCTTCAAATTTGGGGACATCCAATAAGGATTGTTTCATGAGCTAACTAGTTTTATTACCTTCTAGCTGAAGGAGTTTCTATACTATACTAGTGATGTCCCCCTTTTCTGGTTGCTAAGGAGTGGAAGTTCTGTTTATTTTAACAGAATGATGATACATATAGTACCATAAATATAATAGTATTTCCAGCAAGTAATAGTAAAATAATATTTTGCATCTTTTGAAGGTGAGAATCAAATAGGATCAAAGGATTCTATGATATTCTATTTTGTTTTTATTCTTGTACTAGAGAATATCAATTTTCATATTCAGGACTCAAAAGCAATTGAGAAGTAGGAAATGTCAACTATTTCTATAACGATTACAATAATGATAACTCACCATTGTGATACGTGAGGATATAAAATACCAATTAAACGTACAGAATCAAAGACTTAAAACAGTTGTCAGATACCTTAAAGTCCTATGCAAAATCTACACTATCCAAGCCCCTGTTTGGCCCCCATTATTTGAGATTTTAATTTTTGGAAGTGTTTTTTTGGAGAATGTGTAGATGAAAAAAGAAGGAAAAGTTTTCGATTTACGTAATATTATTTTATTGGAGACTGTGGTTGAAAAGAAGAGAGGGAAAAATGTATCAAAATTTTATTTTTTGCCAAACAATGTACAAGTATGACAGCAGCAACAGTATTTCAGATGGCATTTCAGCTCTCAAAGATTTACATGGTAGTTTGGCTATGAAGCATGGCACTAACACTGACATGTATATCAAACATGTGTCGGGCGAATTTTTGAAAAGTACCAATAAGACGCGTTGCTGAATATAAAGGGGGTGATTGCTTTATCCCTTGGGGATATAATGATAATATCTTTAGGGGATATAATGATAATTTCTTTAATCCCAAGGAAAGTAACTTCCTTTCAAGAAAAAAAGGCTAAATCAGTTTGTTCCCTCCCAATTGATTAATATTTAATAAGGCGTATCTTTGTCTTCTAAAAAATAAAAATCATTATCTACTTAACAAATAAAACATGTTGCTTATCATTTAATTAAGGCAAGTAGGGTTCTCCTAATTAAGAATGCGTTTACTAAGAGAGAGAGCGTATTACTATAGAATCAGAAAAGTCGGGTTGGTTCTTTAACTAGGGTTTCTTTTGCCATTAGCGTCATTCGAAAGGATAAAATGAAAACAGCCCAACACTGCAGACCCACCGGCGGTGGCAGTCGCGATCTAACAGGCTTGCTATTTAGCTATTGGGAAAGGAAGATGACAACAGGCTAGGTTATTTATCTTTTTCTCCTATTATCTGCAAGCATTCACGGCATGTCAGCGACACTCAGACATATCTGGCGGTAGAAAATCAGTGGAAAGCCGCCGGAAGTGTCAGTTCTCCAGTGGTTTGGTGTCATTTTCCTCATCTCCTTTAAAGCCTATCAGACTTCATCTCATTTCAATAAGCTGGTCAAAACTATTATCCAGAAAATGACATTAAGATAGTACCTTCTGTTCCTATGGTCAACTCCTATTTACAAAGCCTATCAGAATAAATTCATGTGAGGCAGCAAAGAAGAGCCATGGTCTGTCAGGGCCACTGGAACTTGATATACTGGAAATATCATTATTACCAGGAACCCCCGAAAACAAAAGTATATCCTAAACAAGATTTTCAAAAAAAATTACAAAAATAGGAAAAAATGATTTGAATAATAAGAAAATCTGACACCAGAAACTGAAAATTATGACCAGCATTACAAGTTTGAAGACAACTGACCTTTGCAAATGTAGTAGCCAAATCATCCATATCAGATAACGATCCTAAACCTGATCCCTGACAAAAAAGGAGAAAAATCAATTCAGCGGCCAAGCACTCATTACCTATTAGCTCTTAAAAGAAACTTGAACATTACAGATGGATTGAAAAAATGTATCAAGACATTGGGACAAGGTACAGACACAGTATGTGCAAATGCAAAAAGATTAAGATCACCAAAAATGTTCAATTAATAAGCCCACAATTCAGAGGAAAATAACAAGCCCACAGTTCAGAGGAAATAACAATCTCGCCAGCGCAATGTTTAAAGATACTTTAGAATGAAGAAAGTACTAAAAACAAAAAAGATCACACATGCTTGAATTTTATAACGTATAAAAAAGAACTTGAATCAGAACATTAGGTCCTTTTCCCCAAGACATAAGAGTAAAATAAGGATATAATCTAGTTTTTGTTTGGGCTCCATTTTAATGAAAATTTGGAGGAAGATGAGTTTTTGAATAGTGATTTTTTAGGAGAATATGTGGTTAAAAAATAAGGAAAAGTTTTCAATTTACATGTAATATTATTTTATGGGAGAATGTGTGTTTGAAAAAATGTGGGCCAAGCAAAAGCCTAATATATACTATACAGTACATATTGTTGGAACTTCATTGATGCAAGCAAACAACTATTATGTAAACAGCAAGAACTTTTAAACAGAAACTATTCTCTGCTCATTTCAGAGATTTGTTAGTCAAACCATCCAGTACCTGTAACTTTGTATTAATTTTAGATATATACGTGAACCCAGAAAATTATACAAAGGAAATACATTACTGAAACTTCTAAAATTCATATGCAAGGTATTTAAGATAGAGCATATCAAGGCTATGCACTTATTATTACCTCGTCTTTGTCAAACAAATGATACTCGTGCAGCTCATCATCTCCGCCACCAAATCTGCCCCCAATCACCGGAACCCCAACTTCTTCATCTTCCAAACCCCCTAATTCTACTTCATCCGCTATATCTTTCCCGAAAAACATGTACTGTGATGCATCAAATAGCGTGCTATCTGCATCCCACAGTCAAAGCTCAAATAATTAGGTTTACCATTGTAACACTTGCAACCTGTTTGGTAGAGATTAAAATCGGATTAAAATTGAAAAACTAGCCATTATTATTGACTTTTATTAGACGAGTGAGACCCAATAACGACTATATTTTCAATTTTAATTGAATTAAAATGAGAGCCAAACAAGCTCCTAATAGTGTTTAAGCTACTTATTTAACACTTGCAACCTGTTTGGTAGAGATTAAAATCGGATTAAAATTGAAAAACTAGCCATTATTATTGACTTTTATTAGACGGGTGGGACCAATAACGACCATATTTTCAATTTTAATTGTTACCAAACATGCTCGATCTCCTTTATCATGTAGAATTAATTAAGAAACACAAAACAGGAATAAAAATGCCCATAAAGTTTTTGCAGATTAAAAGCGAGAAAGAGATCAAAGCAGATAAACAAAAAAAAAAGAAAAAAAAATGGAGCTGCGAACCAGTAGTTATGGAGCTGCTGGAGGCGGCGTCGGGGAAGTCCTTGAAATCTTTGCCTTCGGATCCCTCCATAATTACGAATCTACCTGTAAAAATAAAAACCTAAAAAAATTAAGATTCAATAAGGAACCTTGGTATTTTGTACAAGGGTTTTGAAGCAGCCATAAATAACCACACAAAGAGGTCGCCTATCTGTACTTCTGTGCGTGAGTCCTAGTTTCTGCGTCTGTATGTATATGAGGGAATCTGTGTGCGGTTGTTTGTGTGGTGTGGTGGCGGCGGCGAGTGATAGCGGTGGAGAGGAGAGAGATGGATGAGTTTTGTACTTTTGTTTTACATAAGACAGTGTACATCCTAAAATAATTTTTCACAATTTTATAATTTTCACTTCTCCAAAAATCTTTACAAACAAGCCCTAAGCCAAAAGTAAGATTTGAGAGAACAGGGTAGAATAGGGTGGGATTATTGAGTCAATTTAACATATGGTCCCTAAGGTTTGTGTGAAATTATAAATTGGTCCTTCGAGTAATTTTTGACTCATTTATCATTGAAATTTTACAAATAAATAAATAAAACAGAGATGGACATCGCAATCTTAAATCTCTATTCTAATTCAAAATCGTGGCATTTGAACCTTTCTTAAAAAGAATTTCAATCAATTAAATTTTGAAATATAGACGATTGCTTATTCATCGATCATTAAAATTCAAAGACAAATAACTATGAAAGAATTGTCGACACGTTGAAATGACACACAAATGCCATTTTCAAATAAAATACTCTGACAAAAGATGCATTCTTATAATATAAGATGGTCTGAATTAACATAAATAAATACACAGTAGAAAATATAAATATATAAAATAAGTTAATTTATGTACGATGAGATGGTCTTCTTCCATATGTCATTCACATTTAAAGATTATTTCTACAATGTAAAAATTTAATGATCGTCGATACTATTATATTGGGTGATTCTTAGGTTGGTAAAGTAAGGTTACAGTAAATCAAGAAAATCATAGTAACCATAATTTAAGTCCAACAAATTGTAATTGATAAATTGAATTAACGCTCTATTCTTTCAATGCAAAGGATGAAGAAAGAAAGGGAATATATTTTGTCCAAAAAGGAAATAAATATAGCAAAAGTTTTCTAAAATTAATCTTATTTTTATTTTGATCAGTGAACAAATTGGATTGGTCGGCTCTCTAAGGGAGGAGACATGAGCTCCACCCTAGAGACGGTTCTTAGGCCGTTGTTTCAAAAATCCATCTCTACTACAGAATTGGACATGAGAGTTTCTTTTCATCTAGCTCCTCACGAATAAAAGGTTTTAAAACATTTAATTGAAATGATTAACATTTTTGTAAAAAATAAATATTTTTTAGAACGTCAAGTTTTTAATAAAAGTAACTCTACCAAATAAGCTCGTCTTTAATTTTCATGTTCAATATTTCTGTGCACGTTAGAGTTTAATTAGAATTCGCAATTTCCTAATTGGTTAAGGATTGCAGTTTCTACGACCACAGCACCTCAAGAAGTCCGTGCTCTAATCAGTAGAACTACGATCCAAGACACGATTCAGCAGAAAATTTGATTTATTTATTTATTTATTTTTTTACGGGCTATATTATAAAGGACAAGACGTATGTATCATCTTATAGCAGACTATCAAATATTGGGTCGAGTTTTTTCATGTCAAATTACAGAAACAAAGAAAAATGGCCGCCACACGCAGTGGAACGCAGCTGGAAGGAAAAATGAGTAGACGACGAAAAAAGTTTACAAAAAATTAGTACCTTTTCTTGTGGGCTTTCCATCATCATCTAACTCTGCAACATTTGCAACTTTCTGAATCTCCAAGCCAGATTCACATACATCAACCTGAAAATTCTGGTTCACAAAGTTTGCCATTGTCAATTTCCTTTTGGGAAGAAGTCGAGAAGATCCGTTCGTTCTTTTTCTCTCTCACTCACAATATAGATGCTAACAAGAAAGTTGGCTCATTTTTTATAACTAAGGAAATAGAGTATAAAGAAACTATGCATATATCAAGTTGGAAACTTGTGTTTTGGTTCTTGAACTAGGATTTTTAGAGTCATGGCAAGTGTTGGGGAATACTTGTATACTATCCAATGTACACTGAGAAAGTTGTGCTGTTTATTGGATATCGTAAGATTGGTCGTAGATAAAAAGTGATTGAGCTGACCAGTGATCTAAAGTGGTCCTCTCTGATGAAAAGGCAGAAGGAAATGCTGTAATGTATATGTATATATTGTTAGTATTTGAGATTTGAGATTCTATCTTAAAAAGTCAACTTTGTTAAAAGGAGTAACTCAAACTTTTATAAATTGGTATATGTTTTCATCTTTATTCGATGTTGGATTTTATCTCTTGACATGCTCCCGCAAGATGGTGGCTCGTTTGAGCAGACCAATCTTGAAATTCGCGTGCTCAATTTTTTTGAGTCTTAATCGTAACGAATTGACTGTTGGAGTTTAACGGGCTCTAATACCTTGTTAAGATTTGAGATTTCATCTTAAAAGGTTAACCTTGTTAAGAGGAGTAACACAAACTCTTATAAATTGGTCTATATTTTCATCTTTATTCGATGTGAGATTTTATCTCTTAACATATATGTGCGCTTGTGTTAACCTACAGGGTATTAGCAGTCGAATCCTCAGGAACTGAGTCAAACCTGGTTTATTACAGTTTCGTCGTCCTAAACATTTAATCTCCATTCGCGGGTATTGTACACCGCCCATCTCTATAGCGCTTTTTCGGGCACAAGGCATGAACTGGATTACCATGCTCAAGAAACTTGAGACTATGTTGAGCACCACCTCAAGAAAGAGAAAACAAACCACATTCCCTTTTCCGTCGGTAATTCAAAGATGACTTGTGCCTCTTCCAAGTTCTTACCCCTTAGCGAAATAGACGGGAAGGGTTATAGGTAATAGCCAATGCCTTGTTTGGGACTCATTTTAGAGTTTAACTTTTGATTCTCAAACAATCATAAGTGAATTCAGGTGTTATTATAATTTTTAAAAACTAATTATCAGTGTTTTGAAAAGTGAAAGCTGTGAGAGGCCAAGCTTCGTCCTAGGAGTAAAAACGTTTTTCTTATTTTAATATTAATTTAAATTTTTAAAAATTATTTAATAATTAATTAAAAAATGTTTTCTTAACGTAAAAGCGTGCATATGCACGAAGAAACAAAAAAGAAAAAAAAAAGCGAAAAAAACACGACGTTTTGCACCCGTTTGATGAGAAGCTTTTTAGAACAATGCTGATTATAGAGTAAATTTTAAAAATTAATTATAAACGAATATGAACTATCTGACAACAAATTCTGAGAAGCAACAAAATGGTAACTTAATATTTTTTTTTTACTCTTTTGCTCCAATTATCTAAAGATATCAAATTTAACTATAGTTAACTAAAAACAATCTTTGAATTGAATTAGACTCCTAAGGTAATAAAGGAAGCTCTAGCTTACTTTGAAATCTTTTTAGAATAAGAGAGATCCCATAACAATGTATTTGATAAAGCGCGTGAAGACTATCATCTGTTCTAAAAACAAAAGCCCCTTAGCATTATGATCATCATGTTTAGATGACATAGTATGACAAGTCCAATAATAAAAGTTTCATATCTTTGTATTTAATTGAACCTATCAACTGATAATACTTGTTAGGATGATGATCAATCATTATAATGATAAATAACGCTATTCAAAACAAGTTGGTTTCATTCAAGCAATAAAAGGGGCATGACAAGCATGGTGTTACATCAAAAGGTAATCTGTTGTACACATTTCAAAAAGTAATCTTTGTGCCGAGTAGAGTGTAAGCTATAAAAGAGTAAATGAAGAACAGAAATAATCCAATGTTAAAAAGGATTTACAGGATAAAATATATTAAGAAAACTAATAAATCTGCTTTAGAAAAGCCAATGCTTCTTCCTGTGTCTTCTTGCAGGAACCTCTGTCAAAATATCCGGCGAAACAGGTATTAGTGTCCATCCAGAAACTTAAACAAGGCATGCAAAAAAAGAAAAAAAAATCTTATAATGAAATGTCACCTCCGGTTTGATACAATGAGTTATAATGGATTTCACTCCAAAAGCTCAGCCATAACTCTTCACATCACAACACCCAAGATAAGCAAAAATATCAGTGAAAACGGATATATATTGAAGGAGAAAGAGTCAATAATGTAAAGCAAGATTAAACAGTATATTATGTGTACCTCTTGAGGGACTTTTGTCCCTGGGAAGGATTTCAATATAGCAGGTGTCTCGGAAAGAGGTGACTAAACAGATTTTTGCTTCAAACTACAGCAAGTTTCAAGGAATTAGTGGAGTGCCAATAAAGTTGGAGATACAAAAAAGTGCACAATTCCGTTGAGAGCATAGACTTGAGTCGATATCGCTAGGAAATGTCGTTAATCTTTGGGACTTGACCGATACCTTTCTCAACTCTAGAAATATGAGTAACAAACAATTTCTCAAAAGTTCTCCGACACACAACCTTATGTCATAACCAAAGATTTTATTTATCTCAAAAGTTATCTGATACCAGATCTTTAGAGAAAGATCCAAACCAAATGTATACTTATAAACCAAATTAGCCATGTTAGTTTTGATTTACATATCCTGTTCTAACATGTTCTACTGAGAGGCGTCACTCGTATGAATCATTTATTTACATACAACAATGGTAAGAGACCAAAATAGAAAATCATGCATTTAAACAATTATGAAAGATGCAAGAACATAGTAGCAACATGGGTGGTCACCATAATAGACAAAACAGGCAAATCATGTATATAAACTGTCATGGAAGATGCAAGAATATTGTAGGAAACAAGGGTCACAATGTCCATCTCTAACCTTTGGCACAAGTTTTATCAAATGAAGAATTGATCTTCATCATTAAAGAAATTTATAATATTGACTAGCTAAAGGAAATCCAAAGGATAGAGAATGAAAAATGTATTATCATAAAAATAAGCAAATCTGATGCAGTAAAATGCTTCTGTTTGAAAAGGGTCAAGCCCCAATCAGGTTAGTGAAAATGGTAATAACAATACGAATTGATGGGCCTTAGGTTTCAAAAATCACTTGTCCTCACCAGACTGGGTTTAATCATTAATTTTAAACACACAAAATTTCTAGATGCCAATATCATCCCAAAAGACCTAAAAGAAAGGAGAAAATGAATGATCCACTACGCAGGCAGCAGGTCTCCTGTTGTTACTTTAGAAGTCAAATTAAATTATTAGCTAGTAGAGTGGATCATGCATTCTATAAAATTTAGCAATATAATTATGCATCTGTTTTTACATTAAAATGGAATAAAATGCTTCTCAATTTTACATTTTAGAAAAGAGAATGTTACAAATAGAGAATCTTCCATTTTGCAATTGACCTATGAGCAATTCTGTCATCAAAAGTTCTCGAGTATTCATAGTCAAATAAGAGATTGTTTTGCTCTCCGCCTTGCAGTGGAAATAGGTTGCCTTGACAGATCACAAATGTCGTGTTACTCTTGCGGTCTTTGATTTGCAAAATATGCTTATCGTGTTGCCAATTCTTTCAACTAATTAATGTTGTTTCAAAGACATTTAGGAATTTTACGGGTTTTTCTCTAGGAAAATTAGTTAGGTTAAAACCTCTCATGATTAGTTATGCTTTTATGTTTCAGTATCCAATTTAAAATAGGAGGAGTTGTAACATATTTCAGATACGAATATAACTAACCCTGAGTTACGTATATTATGTCTGTTTTCTCATTCAATATATAAAAAAGTTCATGGTCTCCTCATGCCTTCATAGCACATTCCAATCCTAAAGTTCTAACTTCTCTTCAAAAGATCCCGAGTGATGATGCCCAGAGTAAAAGGGAGAATCCAAGAACAAATATGAACAACCTTAAAGAGTTAATTCTCCGAGCTGTTCATAAAACCCAACAGCTTCATATCAGAACTCATGAGTTAGATGGGTAGAATGATCTACAATGGTCTCAATCCACATGAAGAAGTTTCTTCGTGGAAAAGGGAAGTTTGATTATCTTACCGGTTTCATAAAAGCACCCAAAACTGGGGATGAGTTGGATTTTAAGACATGGAACCAAGAATTCCAGAGTTATGGCTGGACTCATCAGTTCAATTGAACCTAATATTGGCCGGACATATCTCTTCTTATCAGAAAAGAAAGAGATATGGATGCAGATTTTGATATCTATTCAGATGAGGAAAACTCAAATATTTGGGACTAAAACACAAGCAATCTTCAAATTGAATTACAAGTCTATAGTATTCATCATACATATCAAACGTATTAGTCCAGAATGCATGTATACATTTTGAATGTACTAATCCATAATTCATGTATGCATACTAAATAGAATGCTCCTACTAGAGTATCAATAGGAGTCTTAGGTTTGTTTTTGAAAACAATTATAAGAGTTTTTGAAAAAAATTGTAAGAGAAAGCAAGTTGATACCCTTACAGTGTACATGTTACAGTGAATAGTTGATTTATTTGTGTGTGTGTGTGCACCACTGCACCTTCACTTATAAAAGGAACTGGCCAATATATGACTCCAGATAGTGTGCGACACCAAATGTGCTGATTCGATAAGATGCTTGAAAAGGAAGGCATTTGAATTCCTTGTAGGACTCAATTCAGGATTAGATGAAATTAGGAGGATAATACTTGGCAAAGAATTTCTCCCTTCTCCTCACAAAGTGTTTGCATATGTTAGAAGGGAAGAGAGTATGAGAAGTGTTATGACGAGGAGATAACAAGTTAATACATCAAAAATTTAACCTCGATTTCTACTGTGCCTGAGAATGCATTTGTCGGTGGACAAAATGCTTTTAACAGGGGAGATGATAGGAGAAATAGATTATGGTGCGATTATTGCAACAAATCAACACATACTCAAGAAACATGCTAGAAACTTCATGGAAAACCTGCATATCTATTTCTTTTTTGTTTCTATCATTCCTGAAAAATTTATGCCATCGGTTGAGATGCAAAACAAATCAAGATATAGCCTGCTGATCACAGGTTCAATGAAAGCTAATTTAAGGTTGATTTTTGAAATAATCAAATCCATCTCAAAACAGTAAGGTTTCGCAAAGTTATTTAGTTCGACTTGATAAACTGTAAAGAAAAGAACAAAGAGCTACTAAAGCTTGCCTCTTTGAATGGATTGAAAAGAAACCAAGCTGGATATAGTTAAAAATTATAAGAAATCAATAAAAAAAATTTAATGGCCATGTTTTTTCTTGGCTTACTTACATCCTTACTTTATATGATATTCCTGAAAGTTTCCAAATGATTGAAAAAAGGCAACAGAAAAATATGGCAAAATAGAAACATAGGGCTTAGACTACAAAAGTCATTTATGATAAAATTCAACTTACTCGGTCTGCAGCTGCTTGTAGAGTGACATGATCTCCCCACTCCCCCAACCTAGAGCGAAAATAAGAATATGTCATTAGAAAATCATTTGATAGTCAGAGACATTATGGTAAGAGGAGAAAAATTGCTGATAGCCCAGATATTGACCTTTTCATCTTCTTCACATAGCTTTTGTACTTCATAGGAACATAACCTTCATATAAATTTCTATGGCTTTTTAGCTGAAAATAAACCAGAAACAATGATATAAAACAAAAAGTTACTTTGAAAAGATGCATAATGAAATTACTTCACTGATTATACACATCTCGACCAATCATAGCTAAAATTTATTAAATCCAAGAAAAACTTAGGAAAAAGTTCTACAACGAAAAGATCAATAACGAAATAACACACCCCACAGGAAAATGAAAAGTGCTATTAATTTTATTACAAGTTAGCAGGGTTAATTAAATGTCTTATGAAAAAGAATAGAGATGTGTCAAGAGTTCAAATGGATTGAGTTCATTTACCCATTTTTTATGCTTCTATTGAAATAGCCCTGTCATTCCTCAATGTGAGGCATGTTGAAGACGAGATTTATATGAATCTCTAACATCTCAAGCTTTTAGATGAGACACTCAATAAGCCCCTATTTGACCCACATTATTTTTTTCATTCTCATTGTTCTACTCATTTTCAACCACACATTCTTCAATAAAATAATATTTTCCATCACATCAATAACTTTTCCTTATTCTTCAACCACATATTCTTCATCACATCACTTCAAAAAAATGCATTCTCTCATTTTAATGTGCACCAAACACACTCTAAATATGTCATTAGTCAATGTGAGGCATGTTGAAGACGAGATTTATATGAACACAAGTGGCCCATCTCTAACTTCTCAAGCTTTTCGATGAGACACTTAATAAATATATCATAGGAAAACACCAAATTAACAGTCATGGCCACAAAATCACAAACGTAAAAACACATAATGAAATATTCCAAATAAACATGCTATTACCCAAAAACTACACATTTCACAATAAGTTGTAAAGGATAAGAATATAGGATCATTGACCAAATCAAACTAAAAAATTGTGAACAAGAGCATCAGTATATCTATATAATACTTGAGGAAGCATTATTTTTTGAAAAATCACCAGATAAAAATTAAAACGGAGTTTTATGTTGTAATCAATAGTGGTACAGGGATTTAGATGGGAAAACTGAATGCAAGAAAAAGTTATCTGAACTACACCTGTTTGACAACATGCTTTCTTACATACTGGTGATAATCCTGATGCTGAAGCAACTGATCTGCAAGGGCTCGGAACTGTCCAGCAAGTCAAGCAACTAGTATGAATACACCAAGAAAAGTGATGCAGATGAATCAAGGTTATTAAACCCATATATAAATAAATTTCCATTCATCAGAGGCACAAAAACCATAGTATGACCTTGTCTGCATAAAGGTCCCAAATTAAGACAAGCATTTCAAGACAGTCCCATAATTACATGATAAAATAAAATATTTAATTTATTTAGCCTCATTCTCCAGTAACGTGAATGACAAAGAGAAAGGGGCATGACAAGCCTTTGCCTCGGACAAATCTAACAATGAAAGACAGACTGGTTTAGAGGGACCAACCTGGCAATTTCCATCTCCCTCAATTTGCAGTTCAGCTAATTTGTATGTTGTCAACCTAAATAAGTAGCAATATTGAGGAAGGCCTTTCTGGCAAGCAATAAAAACCAAGTATTTGCTCAAAAAATTGGAGCAGCCAAACAGAAACATAAAAATTCCATCAATGCAAACTTAAAATCGATTTACTGCATCAATTGGAGTTGTAAGAACATTATAAGCAGGCAATAATACTACAGAGCACTTGACAGAGACCAGCAGCACTGCAGCAGGGCATTAGATATGTCAAGGCAAACCAGATTTTAATGACCTCCACGATCTTGATCTAGCTTGCTCTAATACATTACATATAATTTGTGATCCAGGTCAACAATTCTGGCAACTTGGAAATTCACAACTATAAATCTCATACTTCAAATTTGATTTTCATTCTCTTGTTCAATTTCTCACCCGTAAATTCATTTTTACTTCTAATGTTCAAAAAATTCCATCTCTCCTTACAAATTCATTTCCACCAAATTAAAAAACTTCATTTTGCTCACTTTCTTCAAATCAGAAAACTACATAGGGAATTTGAAGAAACCCACCCCAGTGGATTGCAATTCCTCATTAATCGTTATTAGCAGTATTTGTGAAACAATACTCACTCTAGGTAACCTGGGCCAAATGAAATTAAATGTGGTACAATAAGCTCCAGTGAGGATACCAACAAGTCCTGGAGTGCCAATTCCCCTTCCCCAACTTCATCTCCCAAGATTTGGAGCAATTAGGCCCATTTATTATCACCATTCCCATTGCGACCCAACAAATGTTAAGATTGTCCACAGAAAAGTCTTGATGAATTTAGCTCATAAATATAACAGCCTGACGTGCACAAAAATGTGCACATAAATATATCATCAAAAGTTTAAGGCCCTCACCCTCTGTACACACACACACACCCCACAAACAAGTGCCATAAACCCCCAACCCTTATGTGGCCATATGAAAGGCAAAGAAATAAACATTTTAGATACATCATGTTTTCCTAGCGAATGAAAGTACTATTCTAAGAACTCTAGGAAGCCATGCCAGAGCTTAGAAAGTTACATGGAAAAAACCCACAGAGTCGAAGATATAATTGATATTATCAATAGATCTTTGTGTATTTATCATTGATATGAAATAATATGCCAAATCATTTTGTTTTTGTTACTTTTGTAACTTTTTTCCAGGCCAAAGTTAGCAAGAGTAATGCAAGAAATGAAATAGAATACACACAAAGGTCAGAAGATGAAATATAACCTCTCGGCGAGCCTGTCATGGTCTAAAGTAGCATCATTGGCATCTGGTATTTCCCCAATTACCCGAGGGGTGTGCTGCTAATACGGCGATCTTGTAAGTATACATAAAATTAAGAAAATATTTGTGCAAGCTGGATATCAAAATCTTTTTGATACTATTTTGGTTAATCTAAGAAAAAGTCTTAATTGCTACATAATCATTTTATTTCAATTTTTGTCATTGACAACAAAAGCATGTTCATGTTCTCCAGATAAATGTACAACTTCATTAAATAGAAAACGTGATTATGCATAGTATAGAAAATATATTTACCGGGATTGAGTCCAAATGAGAAAGCCTCTTGCCAAGTTTGCCATCATATTTTAATCTCTCTTCTTCTGCTAATATTGCAGCAATTGTATGATCATCCTCTGTGTCGTGTGAACTGCTATTCAGACTTGAGCTCGAGCTCGCGCTTGCGCTTGCATTCCAGTACTGATCAGTCATACTATTGTAGCATAAACCAGACGATTTAATTTTTAACACCCACAAATCACCACTTTCCAACTCTATATATATATCAATCAAAACCTATTAAATTACCACAAAGAAACAACCCATTAATCGAAAAGAGAGAAGTTTTTTCCCCTGATAATTTGAGACCTATAATTTACAGGAAAATATTTACAATCCAATACCCAGAAGATTTTGATATAGAATATAATGATATGACATCAAAGAAACGAATTTAAGGGCTTAAATTGAACAAGAAATCAACAAAGAAGTGGGTATTGTGCCAAGAAGAAGACATAAATTAGTATATGTGCAGGAAAGTGGAAGAAACATGAAATTTAGGCATACCCAAAATGGAAATAGAAGGTAGCGGAGAAATACTTTGAAGTGCGGTGAAAGGCAAAGCTACAGTCGGTTTCTTGGTAGATGAGACTGAGTGCGTGGCGCAAAGGCTAAACAAATTACGCATGTGTGCTGCCGCACTGAAGTATGGCACAAAATATTTAGATTAAAATACTAGATTTTTAGTTGTAATAATTACATGAAAGATTCATCACAGTATGACAATCAATTAAACTTGAGATACAATTGTATGAAATTTGATAATAAATTGAAGCTCAATGAGTGCATTAAGATAAACTCATTTCAATTTGATAATAATGAAAAGTGCCTACATCAACATGATGTAAAATATTGTTTATCAAATTATGCGTTGTAATGTGTGTATAGTAAATAAAAGGATAAAAGAGGTGAGTTTTACTATAGATAATAGATGAGCATTATCATCAATGTAGATGAAGAACTTGGAAGAGACAATTATGCATCTCTTGCCAAATAAGAAGAAATGGAAATTAAATTGCAGCATTTTTTTAAATATTAGAGTGCAAAAATCATGTGTAAGGTTTAATTAATGATAAATCATATCACAATTCAACTATTAATATTTATAATAATATTATAAAATTACCCACCCACCCCAATATACTATCTCTTTTCTCTCTCTATCATTTAGGACTTGTTTGAAATGCCTTATTTTTTAGGGAAGTTGGAAAACTTTATCCTTTTTCAATAAATGTAGTGTTTGATAGGATAAAATTTATAGGGAATTCATTTTCCCATTTGCACCCTCACGCGCCCCATTTTTTAGGGAATTGGTGAATTGGTTTTCTTGCATTTTTTGTGGTAAAAGTTTTTTCAGTTTTTTTTTTTGCGATTGAAAAAATTTCTAGACACATTGGTAAAAAAAAAAATCACTTTTATTGACAATTTTCATGCAAAATAAAGTCATATGAATAGTATTCGATATGGTAATTTTTTTCAAATTTTTTTTTGGCAATTGAGATAAATTCTAGACCCAATGGTAGAAAAAATTATCATTTTAATGAACAATTTTCATAAAAAACGAAATCAAACGGACACCAAACTTTCAACATTTTTAAGGTGAAAAATTATACCAATCAAACACAATTAATTACAATTTACAGTAAAACAATTTTTAGACAATTCAAATCCCTGTAAAACATTTTCTTTTTACCCATTTTCTACATTTGCAATCAAACAGACGCTTATAGTTTCTCCCACGGTTTTACATTTCTCACTCTATCAGTTCTCCGACCAAGTTTTAGTTTCTATCTCTCTACCCATTTTTTTGTATTTGGTTTATTTCTTCATTGGTGCCGACGACGCTCAATCATGGCTCTCTCTACTATATTTGCCGTTGTACGATGCGATCTAGGCGTTGTGAACTGGCTGTTATGGAATTGTCTACTATGCGGCTCTATCTACTATATTTTTCATTGGTCACATATTGTTTATCGGTCACAAATAATGGTCACAAACGACTAAATAATATGTGACCACCACCAATATTTACGACACCACCTCACCACTGCCTCAGCATCACCACCATCGCCACCACCTCCCGACCAAAACATACCATAGATCTGCTTCGCTTGTAGATCTCACAGACCACCACCACCACACGGACAATCTGAGTTCAACGTCACCGCACCTAACAACTGGTCAACACCACTACACAACCACCATTGCATATAGCACCCCAACCACACAACCGCACCCAATCATCGAACACATCACCATCGAACCTAACCACCGCACACCACCACCGTACCTCACCACCATCAATAGTGCCAAATCTACCACCTTACCAGCGCCGATTCCACCACCAACAGTGCCAGATCTACCTCAACCTCCACCTACAACTCCAACCAACCACAACTACACAATCACCGCCTGCACCAACAGCCACCACTGCCTACACCAGTAACCACCACCAATGTTTGCTAAAACATTTCATCAATTTTTATCAAAATCTACTAAAAATCTGATTGATTTTTATTTAAACCAAACATGGTCTGAGTATATAAAATTCTAATATATATCTTAGGAGTAAGATTAACTTCTCTTTTAGCATTAGAATTACGTGGCGTCCAATCAAATAATGGAGTTTCATACTCTTATAGATTTGAGGATTTTTATTTTTTATTATTTTTTTCAATGCGTCACCAAAATTTCGAGGTCTATCTATTTCTCCAGCAAAATCCATGATGCTTTACACTTGTTAGGTCAGCATATGCAAAATACAACTTAGAAAAATCACTTATTCTCCATGAATTTGCCTCTTATAGAAATGATCTCATATTCGTAGTGGGTAGGATAAAATATATCAATCGCTAAGGTGGCAATGCCACGTTAACAGTCAAACCTACAATTTTTGAAATGTTGAATTGTCAAAAATTGTAGACTCACATCATAGGTGGGCAAGATAACTTCAACTCACTATAGGAATGAAATCATTTCTGTTGTCTCTTATTAACACTGCTTCCGCATATTGAATGTGGATGAGGTCTACCAAATTTTAGAACTCAATAGTACGAGAATTAATTAGAGAAATTTTAGAACAGTCACGACAAGGCTTCAAATAAATGAAAATTCAGTTTTAAGATAAAAGGAAAATACAAAATTGAGAGTCAAGATGGGTGCATATTTTGTCACTCAAGTGTCTTGACTCTTCTTTAAGTTTAGTATTTTCAAAGAATCAAAATAATTCAAAAATGTATCAAATGACTACTCTTTTCTTATAAGGAAAAATTGTGCGTATGAAGTAAAATGTCATAAAGATTGTTGAATCAAATTTTGGAACAATTAAGAAAGAAATATCAATTGATATTTGATATCTTTATTTTGACTGAATTTTTCCCAATATTGGGATATCTTTTCTAGACTTCTAAGGAAATTAAGGTCCCATTTGACAGGTTTTTGAAAAGTCATAAACTGCTTTCGAGGTTAAAATATTGTTTTAGAATATTTTCTAAAAATGTTTTATTAGAAGAACTACATTCTCGTGAAACATTTTTATAAAAAAAAGCAAAATTCATGTCAAACGGGCCTTTAAGTATTGATTTCCTATTTTAATCTTGTGATCATCCACGTGTTGTGTGTGTCATTCATCAATTGGATTCTACAGTAAAATATATAAATAATATTAAAAGTCAGCAAATTATGCAAGCACGAAAAAGATGGTCATAGAAAATAACGCGTAAACTCATAAATAATTGTAATATCTTGCTATTTGGCCATCTCCCCTTAAGTTCCTTCCTCTTCTGGATTTCTTCTCCTCGGCCTCTTACGCGGCGTCGCCGCCATTCCCCCGCACGTAACGCATCACCAGAAGCGTACGTGGCTTCCTCTCAATATCTATATATACACGCACCATCTCTTTTGTCATTTTCATCTTCTTCCATCATAGTTCAAACTTTTCTTGAATCTTAATTACTCCAAAATTATTCATTCTGTTTTTGGTATCAGAAAAATGAGTTACAACAACCAGTCTCAAGGTATATATATGTCTCTGTCTATTTCTTGTTTCTTCAGCTTGCCCTTCATGAATTAATGAGAATCCTTCGTGGGTATGTAAATGATTTGTTTTAATATTTTATTGTCCAGCTCCAGCAGGCACTGCATATCCAGTTGAAGGCAAACCAGAGACACAAGCCCATTACATGGCTCCACCGCCGGCTGGTTATCCGGTGAAAGATGAGCGCGATAAGGCTCCGGAGTATACCGCTGCCGAGAAAACTCAGTCTCGGGGTGACGGCTTTTGGAAGGGATGGTGAGTCGTCTTTCTATCTACCTCGTTACAAATCACACACTCCCTGCTCAAAATCCGTCAAGCCGAATATCATTTTTTATCTATACATTTCATAAAATCCACGAGTTTTATCCACATATTCCGTAGGATCCACCGTTTATATATACAAAACGTGCAATAATTTTCACTTTTTGACATCAAATATGATGTACTGATTTTGTTTGTTTTGGCAGTTGTGCTGCCTTGTGTTGCTGCTGTGTGTTGGATGCTTGTTTCTGAGGAGGCTAAGGAGTTGGTCCACATTCATAATCATAGATCATAATTAAAATGTTTCAGTTTCATGTAGTTTTAATATCTGGATTGAATGATTTGAGAACATTTGTGACTTCTTCTTATATTGTGTAATAAAATTATTTGTGTTGATTTTATTATTGTTTTTGTTGAAATGTAATTCTTGATTATACAGAGATATTGTAGGTTATTTGGTAGTGTTGATATTAAATGGACAAAGAAGGGTTGCTCCATAATTTTGGTTGATTTTTATTGGGTCGTGTGGCTAAAATTCTGAAGTATTCCATATTTTTACGTGAGAAAAATGAATTATTGAAATTTTATTCTCGAATCTGGTTTTTTAGACAATATTGTTTACATGTCTTCAATTTTGTGACATGTCACAACGATTATATGAGATGTATATTTGCAGTATATATGACTATCGATTAAGCAATTTTCATCAATTGAGAAAAAAGCAGGTGACAATGGTGAAATTTGAGATTTAATTAAAGTATGGCGATCCCATTAGAAACTAAATTAAAATTCAGCGATTAATTTAAGAAAAATTAAAGTATTATTTAATTGAAATTTACAAGAAGGGTTTTGCTACATATACATCAGAATTTACATCCTTGTATACATAATGTACAGCAAGGTGTAAATCCTGACGTATATGTAGAATATATAATTCTTACAAGAAAGGGGGAGCGGTATCAATCCAGATAGATGGTTGAAACTGAAAAGAAGCTTGTTGCCCTAAGATATGAGCAGCTTGATTTGCATCGCCGCTATTACACCTTCCATTATGTAGAAAATTCAAAACGACAAATTGGGTGTTTTCAGTTATAATCAAGTTAAAACTTTCAAAACGCCTTTTGTGTGTTTTCAAAATGTCAAAAAGAACACATTTTCAACAATTTCAAAATGGACAATAAAAACACAAAACTCAATGAATTGAAAATTCAAAACACAAAATTGAAACAAAAAGAGAACAACCCCTAATAGATTTAACACATTCAAAAATAAAAAATAAAAAATGGAGATTCCATAATAGTATACAATAATAAATTGGTGCTGACAATAATCTCTTCACCAAATGTAAAATATGAAAAAATACCTGAAAATTTGTCGAGTCGCTTCATTATATTCTTGTAGTGGCATCATCATATCATAAAAATATTCAGAATATTCACATTAAAATAAAGTCAAAAAGACTCGTATGCCCCAAGTTTTAATTAGACAAAAAACATAAACAATGCTAACACCTAACTACTATGTAATAATCCCATTAGTTGTGTTTGATCTTCATCTTCCTACAAGGATCTTGTTCCAAAATGAAAGTTCACAATCTAGAAATTTTTTGTTTTTCTAATTAATTAATTCAAATTTTAGACTGCAAGTTTACTAGTACGTCAAAACTAGCTTGTAAGATTGCCGGTATGTCAAAACTAGCTAGCGAATATATACGGGTAAGTTTTTCTAGATTTCCAAAACTCGTGGTTTTCCTATTGCGGTAAATAAATATTCAACACCTAATATAATGTGATAAACCCCTAAAGGAAACATTCACGACCTCACGTCACGGGTAAATAATTTACTATATTAAATATGAGACAAATGTCTCAATTTTGACGTAGAACGGAAGTTCTAGGTTTACAAACGTAAAACCAAACGAGAGAGAATTGTAATTCAAAAGGAAATAATAGCCTCTAAAACTCAATTATCATTATTTAGAAACAAAAGCATTTATTTAAATAATAATCTCTGAAAACCCTAATTTAAGCAAAAACACCAAAATAGACATCCAATAAATTAAAGCAATTAAAAACGAAAAAAAAAACAGAAATAACGATAAAACTTTGATTGCCCGGTAACATGCCTTAAACTGCAAATCTGAGGTTGGAAACGATATTATAATAGAAAATCTAACACCGGTACAAAAAGTTATATCTGTTTATTCGGAGCAGCTCTTTTAGCCAATTTTCGATCTTATTCTTCTTCAAACTCTAACGCCAATTGTCCTACATCAAATATGTTTTGGAATTATACTATAATAAACTTCTCTGGTTTCGTCTTTTAAATTGTTAAGGAACGGAACCATATCCACAAGTCCCTAATAATCTTTCAACGTACAAAATCAATGTCTTCAATCTCTTAAAGAACAAAGATTGCCAAGAACATCAACAATAAAAAATCTCCGCAGCCATCCCCCCTTTTCTAACAAGGAAAATGTATTAGACTGTCTCTCTTAAAGGGAGCCAATAAAGAAAGTCTTGGATTCCTTAGTCTCCCTTCCTAATAAAGTCACAAAGATAATATGAGATATTATTATTGTGTGCAAAAGTACTATAATAAAGAAATTATTGGAAATTGGTTCAGAAGATTGAAAATTTGGGATTAAACTTTACCTTTTGTTTGTTCGATTTACAACAACCCTTTCACCTGCACATATATTTAGCCCACATCGCCAACAGAAATAACAATGAACTCGGAAAATCAAGGAATCTTGAAATATTCGCTTAGTCCACTGCTACGTTCTGATGTGCACATGAACTAACAGAAATCGGAGTTTCACAGGTGAATTTGAATGCATCCATGAATATATTAACTCAACCAGACCTTCACAAATCAACATAAGCTTTGCCGAGAGTGCATTTATTCCACACCACATTTCGACATTAAAAATCATTTAAATAAATTAAGAAAGGTTATTATGATTAATATCACACATATTTTTACCAACACAAAGTCTACGGACTTCTCTAACCAACACAACTATCAATGATGCCCTCATCAATTATATCCATTAATACTGCACCCACTGCCGAACCCAAAGTGCCACTGGTATCAACTTTACCCGGCAAATGACAATTCAATCTCTGGTGAGAAAAAACAAGAAATAGAGTAAGAACTCATCCATTCTACTACCTACATTGACCATGATGCGTAGTTATAAAACTTGGCCCGGCCCGGCCCGAAAAACCTGTGACCCGGGCCCTTGCTTGGGCTGAGTAGATTAATTTAGGGGAAAAATTCATAAACAAGACTATAAGAGCATAAATTTCACCAATTTCAAATTTAAGAACATAAAGTTTAAAATTTCAAATGCCAGATTTTTTCAAATCTTATTTATAAATTAATTAATTAAATATATGTCACAAATTATTTCTTGGTCACAATAAAAAAATTTATAGGTCGCAAATTATTTCGCAATCACGAATCGAAAATTTTATAAGTCACAATTTTTTCATCGATCACAAATTTATAAAATTAAAAAGTCACATTATTCATTGGTCACAAATCACAAATTATTTTAACGTCATAATTCAAAAAATTTATAAGTCACAATTTATTCATCAGTCACAAATTAAAAATTGAAATATCACAATTTATTTATAAGTCACAAGTCACAAATATTATTAACCACAGCTTATTAGGCAGTCGTAAATTATCAAATTATCGATCACAAATTAACAATTTTTTTAGGTCAACACATTATTTTTTTGTTACAATTTATCTTTTTCATTGATTGAATATTGTTTATCGACACAGATTAATCAATTTAATGATCACAAACAACTAAATAATTTGTGACCACCACCAACACTTGTGACTACAACCTCACTACTGTCACCAATAGTATGGCAACTGAAAGGAACCACCACCCCCATCCTACAACCCAAAAAAAATCCCCCAACCCTACCATCATCGTCGCCGACCACCTCCAACAAATTTTCAACTTCAAATCCACTAACACCACCACCTCGTCACCACAACCACCAACAAAATCATTGTCACCACCGCACCAACAAAATCCAACACCGTCGCCCAAACATCATATTGCTTCCTAAAAATCAACAAAATCGACGCTAAAAAAAAAAAAAAAAAAAAAAANAAAAAAAAAAAAAAAAAAAAAAAAAAAAAAAATCACCGCCAACCACCAACAAAACCACCGCCACCAACATTATCCAATATTGTCGCCTAAATACCAAATCACAAGCAACAAAATCGCCGCCCATACAACACCATAACCGCCATCACCACCAACAAACCCCGCCACCACAGCCACCAACAAGATCCAAGAAAATCACCTTCACAACTGCAAAAAAAAAACCAACAAATCGGACCCACTAACACCATCGCCAAAACCAGAACACCGTTGATTGTGTGCGTTCGTACTCATATCAGATCCACCAATTAATCGGTCACAACCACCACCATATATGACCGTAGCCGCCTCCATAGGAACAACCCCTGCCATGCTATGCCACCGCTACCGCCATCGCCAACACAAACACCAAACCCACCACCACCAACAACTTCAACACCACGTTGTCATACCGCCACCACTCATCGACGACGCGATGGCCACCACTCAAACAGTAATTCGAGATCCAATACTTTGTCCGGGTTGATGTCCGGGTAGGGTCTAATAACTATGCCATGATGATTCCACTTGGCTTCGCCTCCTTTTACAATGTGCCGAAAATGTAGCAATGGACAAGTTGGACGACTCTGGCTAGCTTCTTCAAGAGATAGCCAAGCAATCATCTCCATTTGGCTCGTCTGCTCAACGCATGGTGGCTTACTTTCTTGATATGCTATCAACTCGGATCATCATCAAGACATAAACTCGTACTTGGTTACCTAATCCCCTCTCACAACCCTCTTTAGAACCCACCACCAAGAGCTCTTCCATGCTCTCCAAATCTTAAATTCTATCGCCCCTTCTAATCAAAGTCTACATTTAACAGCCAATTAAGCCATTCACTTATCACGTCCACATCATCAACCTCGACATCATGCAAGGCCTCTAATGGTCAGGATTATTCCACATCCTTGCCTGCAAATTGTGTAAAATCAAGTACATTCGAATCACTGGCCTTGGACCCTCCATGGAGCTTGAGCACAACGGGCTAGCATTCGAAAGAAGTCACCACCGTGCTTAGCATTCCTTTCGAGTTCCAGCTTTTGGAAGGCAAAATATTCAACATAAATTATATCAGTCGGTCATAAATCAAAATTGGAGAAACTGTGGTGAATTTTATGCACCATTGCTTGTACATACAACAGGGTGTGATATAGGAATATTGAAATTGTTGTTAAGGCCAAAATTGATCACCATTTTTGAAGAAGACCAGATCACGGGGGGTAGTTTTCTAGGGAGATTTGGGGAGGCCTCGCATTATTATTCAGAATTATTTGATGCTTTAGGGGATGGACTGAAGCAAATGGGTGAGGTTAAGGCATAGAGATGGATAGATGAATTGAGGCTGGTTGGATTTAGGCCAGCTTAGTTGGCGGGTAATCCAGCAGCCAAGGTGGGTTTGCTGCTTGGGATGTTTCCATGGCAAGGGTGGATGGATGGAAGGGTTTTTCATTGCTGACTGTATCCGCCTGGCAACTATTATAGATTACCAAATTATTTGATATGCAGTGTAAGAAACAACTCAACGTGTCAACTGATAACATTTCAATAATGTTGAATATTGTAAAGTCGACTCTGCTGTACCAAACATGCCATAAAAGTATTGAACTGCTAAAATATTCGTCATTGACAGGAACAAAATCAAGCCTTTTTCAAGCACTAACATCACTTCAAGTATATCTACTTCCATCAAAACATAAGACAACAATTGAAATATCCCATGTTTGCAATAGAACGACGAAATTTTCCACCAATCCTTTCCTCAACTTTGAGATCTGCATTTTACATCCCCGCCCATAATCTCTCTGTTAGTAATTCCTATGACATTTTACTCAATTCCTGCCATAAATCCTAATGTGCAATTTGTATATACTTCAATAAAGGAAGGAAATTGAATTATGAAGCCACTAACTAGAATGTCTAAATGAAGCAACTGGTAGAAATAACACTTCAAAGTGCTAACAATATGTTAGTGCCCAAGAAACCCTACCAGTTTTATCAGAACAATAAAGAGCAACCAAATCAAATCCTCCAAATGATGCAAATTTTCCAAAAGATGCAAATTTTCTTACAAACAACAAGAGCTTTAATTTGATTGAATTGAACAAGTATTTTAAACCGTCTTTGAGATTTTTTATTAGCAGTTCCTCAGACAGTTCAAATCAATAAATGCGCCCTTTTATATATACCATAAACTTCTTCATAGTGAGTAGGAAATCTCCTAATATTTCGTAATTTTTGGCAGCAGAAAACTTCAAAATCATCGCTATCAACACTGATGTTCATAAGCTAATGCGGCCACAAGCACAAGGAACAGTGCCTTTTGCATGGAAAGAAACGCTCCTTCAGATGTGCAAATGTCAGAGTTCCAGAATGGCTTATATACAGCCCTAGTTTTGCATTGTACTATACATGGTCATCTAATCTCCATCCAGACCTAGCAATCCCAAGATATCCTCTCCTCACACATCCATTAATCAAAACAGGACAGTATAATTCCAAATGAAGCTCTCTATCATCTTGAATCACAATCACATAACTCAAGATTCATTGCAAGTGGAACCCCAATTACTGATGGTCTACCATCGTTTGTAGTAATACCAAGATATGGAAAATCTGTTTACCGATCAAAAAAAAAAAAAAGATATGGAAAATCTGAGTAGCTTACACGCTTCAGAGATCAAGTTACATCCATAAAAAGAATAAAACTTGGACCGCTGAAAGATTGTACCACAAAATTGAAATATTGAATATTATCATAACCCCAACAAATAATCATTGCTCACGATTATTTCAGACCAAAATGTTTAGTGCACCAAACTAACCCATTTGAATTTGGAGACATCTTGAACTCATAATTCCTTTATCCCTTCTGTCAAAGAGAAGAAAAACATGGCAGTCGTTGATTAGAGAGAAAGTGGTATATGTTTTTGTACTAATCAAAATAGCACAGACTAGTCAATATGGAGAAGCTATGTACACGTATTCATGCACCCGCGTACCTCAAGTTATTGGAGATACATTTTTTTTTTTATAACCATGAATGTTTGGACAAACTTGCGCGCACCTCGATTAATCCCACGAGGTCCTGAAGTTTACGGCCGGATACTCACCTTAGTGACCCTGAAGGGCTCGAACTGGTGACCATTGAGGAGCAAACTCAAAACTTGACCAATAGAGCAACCCCTCAAGGTTGGAGGTACATTAAAAACAATAGTAGATCAAAATCATAATACATTCGAACAGACATTTTCATACAGTAAATAATGGTAGATATACTAAATGATTATTTATAAATAGAAGTATACTTATTGACCTATAGTATGATCACCAAGTTGGTGGAAAAAAAGATCAATATTGGTGAAAATTGCACCAGTTGATGCACTATACCTGATTGGAGTAAATATGTTTTCAAAGATTTTGACTCGTATTTGAGAAACTTGTGTCATCAAAAGTTCTGGAGTCTTCAATTGAGAGATTGTTATGCTTTCGACCTTGACAGATCACAAATCCTGCGTTACTCTTTTGGCCTTTGATTTGCAATATATGCTTATCTTTTTCCCTGTTCTTTCAACTAAACAATGTTTTTTCAAATACAAGTACGGTCAAAAGTATAGTACTGTTGAAGCATTTAGGATATAATTTGTTACAAGGAAGAATTGAAGGAATAAAACTTGTTGTCATTAGTTTTCGTTGTTATGTTTTTTAGTATCCCATAGTATGAACAACCATAGGGACTGCTTGGAAGTTTTATTTTCACCAATATTGACGGTTTTGGGTGGCACCGTTTATGAGGGGTTGGAAGAACCGGTGCATGCTAATTTTTTTGGGCAACGATTTTGAATGATTTAAAAATCACCTAAAATTGGTGTAGTGTAATTTTAACCGGTTCTCTCAACCCACCAAATCGGCGGGTTTTAGCCGTTTTTCAAATTCTTTACTAATTTTACCTTTTATAAAATAATTATTTCCAACTAACATTTTCTTCAAAACTAACTTATAAATAAAAATATATTAACTGAAAAATTATTTATAAGCAAAAAAATTACATTATAATTAAAAAAATACTTATAAGTAAAAT